>BLKR01009435.1:0-118874 GCA_011170035.1 Teleogryllus occipitalis | reverse complement strand
GGTGGTGGTGGCGGCGCTGGTGGTGGTGATGATGGTGGTAGTGGAGATAGCGGTGGTAGTGATGTCAGTGGTGATACTTGTGGTGGTGGTAGTGGTGATAGTGGTGATGGTGGTGGTAGTGGTGGTGGTGGTGGTGGTAGTGGTGGCTGTAGTGGTAGTGGTGGTGGTGGTGGCGCGCGGCGCGGCGGCGGCGGCGGCGGCGGCGGCGGCGGCGGCGGCGGCGGTGGTGGTGGTAGTGGTGGCGGCGTTGGCGGCGGCAGTGGTGGTGGTATTGTGTTGCTGTTGTCGGTGGTGGTGGCAGCGGTGGTAGTGGGTGTGGAAACAGTGAGAGTGGGGGTGAAGGGGGTCTTGGTGGTGATGGTGGTGGTGATGGTGGTGGTGGGTGGTGGGTGGTGGGTGGTGGGTGGTGGGTGGTGGGTGGTGGGTGGTGGGTGGTGGGTGGAGGGTGGGGGGTGGCGGCGGTGGCGGCGGTGGTGGTGGCGGCGGCGGTAGTGGTGGTGGTGGCGATGGCGGTTCTGGTGATGATAGTTGCGATGGTGGTGGTAGACCGGCATCGGCGGTGATGACCGTGGTGGCAGCAGTGTAAAGCGACGCTGGTGCTGGTGTCCCTTTGCTGGGCCCAGGTCAACATTGGGATTGCGCGACTGCACGTATGTAAACACGGTCGAAGGGGTAGACGTGAAAATTTCAGGCCGCCTCCTTCCTGTGGCCCCCGCCCCGCGCCCGGACCCGGTGTCCGCCTGTCTCCACCCCCGCTGATCTCGGAGGCCTCCAGAGCACTGACCGACCCTCGCGACGCCCTTGTCGCGCCTTAATTCTGGCAAGGTCACTGCAGGGCAGGCAACGTGATAACCGCAGACTTTGTAGAGATCGATGGTGATATGGCGTCCAGATGTACGTTCTTTGACGTCTCAATTGCTCGCATGCTCTCTCTATTAGTTGACCTCCTTGGACACTTCGAATGTACACGAAACTCGATGCTCATGGAATTATGGAACTGCTGTTATAAGCAGCGTAGTTCTACTACATTACTCTAATTCCACCTAAGAAACTCCTGTAGGAGATAACCAAGTATCACTCACGTTTCTTTATTTTTTTTTCTTTCAGGGAAATACATCGACCTTTACGGAACTCTGAAGATGAAAGATTCTAACTTTTTTTCAAATCTAGTAATGTTTAAATCACTATTGAAGTAACGAGCTACTCAGTTTTTGGAGTTTGCATAAAATACGGATATTTTCATTCCTTCGGACAAAAACAAGTTGCAATGACTATTACAAATCTGAGTGTTTATAATACCTCACTGTCATATGATCCTATCAAAGTCAATTTTTTATTGCAAAATTTAACTTTCATCAACATAATACGTAAGCATAGAAAGTCTCAGTCATGAAATAAAAATCTAGGAGCAAATGAAAATAATGCCACTTGTCACAGTTCTGTACATCGAACAATTTGGAAATTCATTCTCGCATTCAACAGGAGTGCAAGAAATTTAATCTAACTTAAAATTTTGCATGCCCAAATTCGGCTTAATCATTAAATTTCATTGCAAAATAAATATTAATTTTCAATACAGGTGATTCCAACTTGCATGGAGGTGTCAGAAATAAAAAAAATGTATATTATATTGATATATTCCATACACAGTCAATTATTTAGTGAAAACACTATGTAAAATAAAAAACAGCTCCGAAAAAAGAGAACCCTTAAATCTACTCACCGTTTCGGTTGGTGAAACTCGCTTGGATGGAACGTGGCACACAATTCCAGATTTCAATGTCGCGAACTTCAGTGAACTACCCAAAACTGTGAAAGTGAAGAAAGCCGGCGTGATACCAATTGAGTTATCTGCATCCCCAGGCGGAATCTAGGTTCACTGGCTGCACATCTATTCTGAGAACGCTGATACGCAAGAATATTCACAACGGTTTTTCCCAAAGGGAGATTATTGCAAATCTTTGTAAACAAATTTGACAGATAAAGAATGAAAAGTTAGTGTTAGATTTAACAACGTATGTCTAATAGTTTTACACGGACTAAGTTTGTGGAATAGTTTCGAAAATTTTGAGTGCCTATTACTTTCTGAATTCCTGCGCCTGATAAACGTCTAGTGTAACGCAGAATTTCCTTTCCTAATAGAAAGGGCCCAATTGTTAGTGCGCAATGAACTGAGACGTTTAAGAAGAATTATTAAGATATTAAGCGAAACATAAGACATTCTTTGGAAACGATCTGCTCTTTTTCAAGCGTCGGGAGTATTATAGCAGCAACTAGGAATATGATTATTAGAACAGCGTTCTTTGCCAGCTGACCGAAATCTTATGGAAACTTACAAGAACATTTGTTGACGTCTACGAGCACGTCAGCCTCTGACTGTCTCGTCGCCGTCGGAGACACCGACGCCCGCTCGCGTGGGGTCCCTGCCCCACCTGCCCCTCCCCTCTCCCGCCAGCGCCACGGCCACCCCGTGGCTCACCTCCGACCCTCCCGCGTCCCTCGTGACCCGCTCCCACACGGCGCCGCGCGATCCCTCCCCCTCCTCCTTGCCCTCCCAGACGCCGGGCGTCTCCAGCACCCCTCTCCCTCCCTAGCCATTCCCGCACCCCGCCCCGCGCCCAGCGCCCCGTGCCCAGCGCCCCGCGCCAAGCACCCCGCGCCCAGCCCCCCGCGCCCAGCCCCCCGCGCCCAGCCCCCCGCGCCCAGCACCCCGCGCCCAGCACCCCGCGCCCAACGCCCAGTGCCCCGCGCCCCTAGGGCCGTTAGCACCCGCTACAGGCGCCGCGATGCGTCGCGACTCCGCACGTCGTCTGCAGATGCGCCACGGCCTAGTCTGGGCGGCGGAGGAGGAGGAGGAGGCGGCGGCGACGCCAGAACAGGCGTTGGAAACGCCCTGGCGCGCGCCGGAATCGCACTCGTAATTTACAGCTTCCGGCCCGGGCAGTCGCGGAGTGACGCGGGGTGACGCGGGTGACGAGAAGGGGAGGCGCGGGGCGGGACGGCGAGACGGCGCGCGGCGGCGCGAGGCGAGGTGGGATGAGGCGGTCTGGGTTTTTTGTGGGTTGTCACGTAACATTTCCACGCGGCGCTACCTGAGAAAGAAGCTGTTGACGCGTTGGAAACACGAGTTCCTGCGTCGATGTCGCATGAAGGTCGTCATTTCGGGTGTTCGGAAAGAGTGCATCCTTGGCGAGAGTTTTCATCTGGCCATCATTGCTCTACGACGTTGTCCAGGAAGGTCCCTCTCGCCTTCAGAAAGCGAATATTTATTTGGAAAATGTTTGCCACATTGTCAAAGACATGTAGTTTCTCTAGGTCAGTTACGTTGAGAACACAGGCCTCTCATAATTTCATTGGCCGTGGGGATTGCTGATGCGTTTACCGCCATCACCTAAGGAATGATATTGAATATATTAATTACAAAGTCGATTTATTTCACATTTGTCCAGATTTGGGCATTTTCATTACTCATTGCATTGTAATGCACAAATAACTACATGCATTTAAGTTTTCCATTCATTCGTTTTGCTAGAAGGAAACTAATACAGTAGGTATGTACATTCCAAATCATTTTATTAATAATCTCGTCTAACTTCCATCGAATTTTGAGTCACAAGAAACATAATATGGTGGATGTTTCGCATTGTTTCACGTTATACACCAACCCCGGTTTGCGGAAGGGTAGATTTTATCTCTAAATCTCTTCAATAGCAGTCCGTCCCCTTCCATAAACTGGACGCACGTCTGGAAGTTCGAAGTTTCAAACCTCAACGACCAGCTGTCATGAGTAGTAAGGCGTATCTTACCCTACACCTTCATTACATTTGAAAACCATACAATAATGGCATTTCGTCTCATTGTCGGAGCTGCAAGAGGCCACAATAGCTCATCCTGAGATGGGGCAGCGAATTAAGTAAGACAATTAGGCTGCGCGGAGGCGGTGCTGGCTTAACCCTCATCCTCAGGACGGCGCGCCAGGGAGCACGTCGCCGTTCCAGCACAGTGAACCAACAGCGGCGGCTGCTGAGGCGATGGGGGCAATGGCGGCGGTGGTGGGTGTGGCGGCGGAGGGTGTGGCTGTGGCGGCGGCGGCGGCGGCAGCGACGGCAGGCGAGGTGCCGACGACAGCGGCCTCGCACGTCCTTGCCTCCGTCTCCGTGCAGCCTAGCCCTCCCGCCCCGCCATCTCCGTCATCCAGCTACGCGCCACGTCCGTGCAGCCATCGACGCTCGCGCACATCGCATGCAGCCATGGGGCTGTGATAATGCAAGCTGATGCCGGAACATGGGACCAAACTACCAAGGCTCTCTGCTCAGCATATCCAAAGCTCTATTTCTAAATTTAGGCTTTGCGAAATTATTTTCCCAATTTATTTCATTACTTCGCTACCGATATTTGAGAACCTTGAACGTTTTCCATGTCCCAATTAATAAAGTAGTGAAGTCTTCACAGAGCGAGTGAAAGTGTAATTTCGCAGGAAGAGTAGAATATGGTGTGGATATAAATACACCCCTGATAATGGGGCACCATATCACACCCTATGACTATTTACATTTTAACGCAAAGAACTCTAAAAATCAATACTGTACATAAATGTCTAACTATACGCAAATCGATAAAACATTTCTTTTAGGAAAGTTGCTAGTATTTCGTTGCCAAATTGAATTTGGTTATGGGTAGAAAAATTGTTTTTGTCGTTTCCACGAAAATTTTGTATTGATCCCTTCGACTAAATAATACATTTTAGGGGCATTCTATATACTACTTCATTTGATTACAGAACTACTTCCTTGCTTCTTCACGCTTCACCTTGTCCGTTCTCTTCTGTAGGTGACTGAAGTTTCAGACATTAATAAGCAACAGTAGTCCTCCATAATAGCAACATATGATTTCGATAATGGAGTATCGCAAAGTCTTTCTTTTTGTGGTATTTATCCCCGGTCGTCGCTGAAAGATCCCCAACTTTCTGTGATATAGCTCATTCGAGAATACGTGAAACATCTTTCGTGTTTGAACTCCCAATGCTATGAGCATGTTTCAAAATACTGAAAAATATCAGTTCGTATAAGCAATTCAATTTTTAAAATGGTATTTTTATTGCGGAAATGGTAGCTTACTCATGATCCTTATGTCAAATTAATATTAAATCAAACATAAAGAATTAAAAGCAAATTTTGATCAATATAGAATTTATGTTATTCACAAGGTCATAGCACATACAACAAAAAATGTAGACACTTTTAGAACATGATTCGAACATTTTTCAAAGAAAATAAATTACTTGATTTAAAAGCAAGATATAATTCAACTGCTTGAACTGATAAACACAAAAGTTAGAGCTTGAGATGATAATCTTTCAAAGATTTTTGGATAAACAATTGCAGTACAACGCTATACAATGCAGCAAAAGGAATTATTTCCCCGAAGTATGTAAATGAAGTGTAACAAACCCGATAATTTTCGTTTACTTATGTCAAGTTTATCATCCATTGTATGAAAAGTATTTGAAAAACAAATACAAAACATTTCACAGAAATTTCTGCAACAAAAGAATGCAATCTTAAAAGCGAAATTTATATTTCTTAATCATTTTTTCACGACCAAGCAACATTTAAGACTGACAAAAAACAGAAGAATTATTTTATCAGCACCAACATACATTAGCTCTTTCTTGATATAGGCAAGACCTACAAAGTTAGATACTTACGGATTTTCTGTTCAATAACATTTGAAATACCAGAATATTTGCAGTAAATTATAAAAACTTTTCTACAAATTGGCTTGTTTGCTGTGACAGTCAATATCAGCAATATTGCATGCTTTGCAAATAACATAGTACTATTCACAATAACCAAAAATGTTTCAGATAGAAGAGAAATATTTCAAGAATCTTAACATCTTTTCGAGAAATAATACGCAGAATGGAGAATAAAAGTAAGCTCATCAAAATCGCTTCCTCAAATACTTGCGTTAAGAAGTAAGAATATTTGCGTCAGAAACATTGAAAATCAAAAATCAGGCCTTGGTGAGGAATAGAAAAGATCTTGCCAATGATATATATCTTTGATACAAATAATTAGAAATAAATTGCGAATCAAAAACTTAATTATATTAGTACTAGAAATGAAAGAAATTAAAACTTACAGAAGACGATAGAGCCAAGAAATTCATTCTGTGTCGTGTTATATGTGATATGTGATACACACCTGGCGTGTTATAAAAATTAACGTTAAAATCGCCTTTCATTATGAAAACTTATGAAAGCTAAGCAAACCAACAAACAAGAAGTTCTAGCGAACTTCGCATTAAATGTGCTGCCGTCTGTGACCTACCTTCAATTTTTTTTAATTAACCAACTAAGATTCCATTAAAGGACAAGAGCCTCCTGCCTTTCTACAAGAAAACTGAATGAAGTGAAAGGGTGATGATGAGCGGTGAAAGGACGAACATAAATACAACCATGCCCTTCGCCCGAGCGATCCTTCGGCCCGAGATTGATTGATTGATTTTTTCGTGTTTCCGGTCACGTCAACTGCTTTGGTCATTAGTTCCGTTAGTGTAGTGCATGTTTTTTTCTCGGGAGATGGCAGTGATCTTCCACCGCTGGATGGCGAAAACCGGCGCCGACCTACCGTCGGCTAGTGGAGTTAGCCCCTAACCAGGACTCTCCCACCAACAGCGTCATCCAGCACCGCCCCAGCCGAGACAAGCTCTAAGCTCCCGACTGGTCTCCCGGAATTTGTGGTAGTGTATTGCATGTTAGTGTAAGTGTGTGTGTAAAGGGAGAGGATAGGACAAGGAAGAGGAAGGAAAGATCGCGCGCGGTCCGTGGCCTGTTTGGTAGGATACAGCTCCGGTGTTCGCCTGGTGTTGATCGGAGAAACCACGGAAAACGCGGAGAAACCACGGAGAAACCACGGAGAAACCACGGAAAACCCGTCATACGCAGTTTTTAACTGTTTTTTGACGTAAATAAATAAATAAATAAATAAATAAACTACCGATCAGAGCAGCCGGCCGCTAGAATTCTCCTCCAGACAGCGACGGAATTCGACCTATCTGAAAAGCTAGTGTCGAAAATCCTGTCGCCGTCAGGACTCGAACCTAGGACCTCCCGGTCAGAGGCGCTGCAGTGACATCAGTTAATGCACTGAGCTCCCGCTCCGGTCCCGGCCCGAGAAAATCACGGCACTACTGCCTTAGCGATCTCGGCCACCCGGATCGGCGCCTTTAATTTACGAAGCACCAAATAGTCAGTAACTTGCAAAATAATTTGGATTGATGTGTTTCTGTTTTCATTCAGAGTCTGTAATCTGTATATTTTTGTTAGCAAGAAATCTATTAAGCCTCCCTCGGTGGCTCGGTTAGCGTGCTCGCTTTCCACGGCGCAACTTTCCCGGCGGTTTGATTCCCGGCCATGGCAAATTATACCAGTGCGCTTTCCTTAGAAATGGCACCAGTATCTATAGCTGTGCGACGATGAGTAAGCCCACCGCAAGGTTATGAAGATCAGTATATTCGGTGAAGGGACGTGTTGCTAACTGCTAACCACACGAGCCCCTTATCCCATGGCCGAGAAGCTGGGTCACTGCCGGTCGGCCAAGGCACGTAGCGGGCTGTCGAGGCAAAGAACAGGAACAGAACAACAAAAATCTATTAAAAACCTATTTCCATAGTTTTAAAGTATTTTTATTTTCAGCATTAGCCTATGTATCCATATTTTTTTTATCTGATTAGGGTTGACGTATATCAAGTCTCAAAACAAAACTACAGTCAACTTGGGTTCAAAGAGTTTGAAAGAATTAGAGCAAAGATATTTGAAAGATACTCCATATTTTAGAAGGGGTTTCACAAATTGGTTCATTATGGTCCGATGAATTAACACAATGCATTGTAGTCACTTTACAAGACTCAAATATAAGTACTCTGTAGCTAGGATAAGAACTAAAGGAAAGTCTAATGAATCGTAATAAATAATTTGAAACTCATAGAAGCAGTAGGTCATCTCCTAGGTAAGATATAGAAGTTGATGTTAGAAAAAATCCAATTAAATTGTTGGAATCCCACTTTACCTTACGGGTTTATTCGATTTATTGATGCATTACAGCACACTGCATAGCCCCAAAACTGTACATGGTGAAGAAAATCGAGATCATATTCCCTATCAATCAGAAAGCACTGAAAGAACAAATTCTATCCAGTTTTCCAATAGGGATTAATATATCATTGTCAAGTAAGCTGTCATACAACAGCGGACTGAATACTTAAAAAATAACACAAAACATATTATTGATCAATACAAAGAGCTGAGGCGAGTGAGTGAAATGTCCAATGCATGGCGCCGGGAGCGGTAGCTCAGTGATGTCACTGCAGCGCCTCTGACCGGGAGGTCCTAGGTTCGAGATGACCTATGTTCCTGATGGCGGCAGGATTTTCGACACTAGCTTTTCAGCTAGGACAAATTCAGTCGTTGTCTGGAGGAGAATTCTAGCGGCTGACTGCTCTCATCGGTAGTTTTCCGTGGTTTCTCCAATTAACACCAAACGAATGCCGGAGCAGTATCCTTCCAAACGGGCTACGGACCGCACGCGATCTGTCCTTCCTCTTCCTTGTCCTATCCTCTCCCCTTACACACACACTTACAGTAGCATGCACTACACTATCACATATCCCGGGAGACTGGTCGGGAGCTTAGAGCTTGTCCCGACTGAGGCGGTACCCCGCTGGTGGGAGAGTCCTGGTTAGGGGAAACCCCACTAGCCGACGGTAGGTCGGCGCCTGATCTCGCCATCCAGCGGGGGAAGATCACCACCATCTCCCGAGAAAAACATGCACTTCACTAACGGGACTAATAACCAAAGCAGTTGATGCGCCCGGAAACACGAAAAAATCAATCAATCAATACAATGCATGGTAGAGGAAATTGTAATTACGATGCAACTATTTCTATCAATGACTAGTTATGGTTCATCTGAAAGAAAACAGTTTATTATAAAACAATAAAAAAATAATGAAAAAATAATTTAAAAAAAATTGGAGACAGTTTTGAGACATTTCTGGAAATTTTAAGGCTTTATGTAATATGCCAAATATATTATCATTTTAAAATTACAGAGCCTTCAGAACGATTCAGAACGATTGCGTAATTTCAATTTTGGAGTAAATCGTCTGAGCGGTTTCAGCGCTAGCGTTGATCACAGACGGACGAAGATACAGTTAATGTCTTAGAGGAGGTAATATACTACATATACAAACAAGATTTATCCACTTTTTATACCAGGACCCTGCAATACGAGGTTTTGGCCGAAAAATCGCCGATTTCTGCCGCAGTTTTACAATACGTTTTTTTTACCCCGTAAGTAAATAGCACTAAGGCGAGAAAGTAAAAAGCAATATTTTTGTCAATCAATTTTATTTTAGAGGAATAATATAATGATTGCTTGCAGCAGAATGCAGTACTTAACATGATTCCCAATTTACCTCGGTCTTCAATCGGAAGCGTGTTATTTGTTTGTGTCGGTACTGAGCCACACTCCTTACACAAGTTTTACAAATGTCCTTTCTACCAACAATTTTAGGTTAGTAAATGAAAAACACATTTAATGAATGGACGTTGAACAGACCGTGTAATACCCACTTAAATATGAAACTTACATGCTCTTGGGTGCTAAGTTGTGGCACTTGATGGGGACGGGGTCAAAGCGGTAAAACTGTTGAGAAACCACCAATGCAAATGCGCAAGGTCAACTTGCATTGCATTAATTGTAAAACAGTGTCAGCAGCATTGCACTCCATAAGAAGAAAGGAAATTCATTAAATACCTAAGACCAAAGGACATTGAATCACAGCGTTCAAATTATAGTGAAAGGCTAAACACTTATGACAAAAAGTGCGACATTCCGCAATACATATTGTCACGCACGAGCAGTATATCAGCAGTATAAATCCTCTCTGCATAGCTGATGGTAGTTTTGGCTGAGTCGATGAAATGAAAATTTTACGTTGAACAAACAGGATATGCCGAAAGTCAAAATTGTCATCAGATATGAGAGCAGAGAAGTTCTAAAAACGTTGACAAAGAAAATAAGGCACTAGAAAACATGGGGCTTCCTAGTATTACCCGAAATATGATCGCGATAGACAAATTCTTGTAAGTAGAAGACATCCAGGAGAGTGACGAACAATGCATTGTAGATTAATGCGTCTTTATCCTAATTAAGTCACTTAAATAGTATGACCTGGCCAATATTAATCAAATGTGTTTACAGACCTAAAACGGTTGGTAGAAATGTCATTTGTATCATTATTGTACAAGGAGTGTAGTTCAGTACGGTTCCCAACAAATAACATGCTACCAAGAGTGAAGTCTTTGGAGCGAAAATATCCATTTTCAGACCTTACTAACCTCGCTTTGTTGCTACTTTTATTCATCAATTAACTATTGATGGTTAAAAGGCGAGGAAAAGATTCCAGAGTTTAAGAAAACGTGAGCGGATTGTACTTCTGCGTACTGTAGCATACAATTTTTACTGTTCTTCGACAAAAATAAATCAAATCAAATAGGCATTTTGTATCTAAGCAACCAAACTTTCAGAAGATTTTCCAAAAAGTGCAATCGCCAAAAAACGAGACATCTCTAATCAAAACAATTGTTTTTTACCCCACTCACTATCTTTCTATGATCAATTTCAAAATATATCACTTACCATAGGATGTATGCGTTTTTTATTAGTAAAAAGGATCATAAATTCAATTGATACATCTCTAATACTTCCATTGAGCTGAATAGGTCGTTGCTGTGGTGGCACCGGCAGCCTGCACAGGACACTGTCCTCTGCTCGCCACCTGCCTCCGAGCCCCGCTGCTTCCCCACCGGACTCTCACGTGACGCAGTCCGAGTTTACATAAACAGAGTGCCCTTTTCCTGCGACCGGACACACCGTCTTGTACACACAACAAAATCCTGGGCCCGTCCGTGTCCCCGGCGGAATATTGGTGCAGCTGCTCAGGGATGAACCAATGGCTACACATACTGAGGGACCCATGGTTTAGGAATTGAAATTATAAACAGGGGTGCACATACTGATGTATCTACGAAGTTCGGAAGTACCTCCATATGCTTAGGAAGGCATATTCAAAGAGATCAAAGAAATTAGTAGCTACGTTTGTGATTAATTTGACACATGAATCGCGAATATTTTACACACGCTTAAAAAATAGTAAAGACAATCTTTTAAAAAAATATTCTTAATAAAAAGTAGCCCTTCTCTCTATAAAATGTCTCCTACTAAAAGTACTATAAAATATAAAAATATTATAGGTCAATAATTGTTTTTAATTTTTAAATACCATTCATAAGATAAAACATTCTGTAATAAAAAACTGTAGAAAATCACGGAATTTTAATTTTACAATACTGAAGTATTTAGCTTTGTCAAAAATAACTTTATGTATTGGAAGTCTTTTATAAAGGAAATGAACAAACGTCAATTCCTTCAGGCTTGTGGAAAAGTAATTACACAGTTGAATACATATTACACCAACTTTATACTTAAAATTTTACCAATGATTTTGAGATGGAAGCCCGTTTGTGTTATTTCCAACGGCAAACTTTGTCTTGGGAGTTGACACCCTGAGGTGTCCTTGTGACAATAAGAGTAGATACAATTTCTTCCAAGCTAGAAAACTTGTATCAAGACGCAAGGAAATGGTAGAATTCCTAGCTTAAGAAATAAATGCTTACAAGTATCAGGTCGGTGGGATTTGCTTATTATTCGTGCAATTATTTTCAGTAATCTAAAAGTCTGCGAGGAATAGAATATGTTTCTCCAGAATATTATGCCATATCTTAGGTGGATACATTCGCGACATCGCAACGAGCAGTACGATGACTGACTGAATTTGAAAGATTCCTGAACAAGTAGCATCATTAATTTAATTTAGTGTTCAATTCATTAAAATGAACGTACCATTTAAAGTTTGACTGAACTGAGGCACTCAAAAGTTTTCTATCTTACCATGAGTCAATTGCACTTCATCCATGTTCAGTGGAGTCTAATTTTTTTATTTGATACGAACAGATGCATTGATACCATTTTCTCTTTGTTTACTATTAATTTGTTGTTTCTAAATCAACTTAAAACATCTTATATTTAATTATTTACTACATATACAAGAAAAAAATGAAATGGAATGTACAGCTGAAATGCACAAGCTATGTTGCACCGATTGAGGTCGAAACCACCCTGATGGGACGTAGGAGTGCAAACGAGCACGCCGCCGAGAACCACTTAGCGCTGTCAGTGGTCTAGTTGACGATGCGGTTACGTTGACTTGACCCGGTCGCTGGCGGACGTCCTGCTTCGCCACCCGTGCTGCCAATGGCCGCTCACCTTGTACGCCGCCACCGCGGCTGAGTCAAGCAACACCGCAATGCAGGTTTGCACTTGCATCCAATCCGGAGAAGATGTTGGCGACATTATTAACCTACTGATGTTCGACCGGGTTTCCGCGAGCCCAAGGTCATTATTTCTATGGATGAAGTAAAAGACTTTTTCAAGGCTAGGATTTCAAGTACATAAATAGTTTTCTCTATTAATTTTTAATTTATTTTACATCAAAATAGAGAAAAAAACTATATTTTTTCCATTTGCACCAGAGGGAAAATACATAGTACAGTATATGTAGAGTATAGGGTGTACAGTAGTGATAGTCTTACCAATATTCCCTCAGTGAATTTGTGTGAACTCAACAAAAACTCAAGCGAAACGGAAATCACAGATCTACTTTGCAAGACTTGAAATACCACAACTTAAAAAAAGAACTTAAGATTTATCTTTAATTTCTTTTAGGATATAGTCTGCTAGTCTGTTTGTCTGTTTTTATGCAAAACATTTGTTCAAAAACAACTAACAATTTATACTTTTTACGAATTTGACTACAAGATCTTGGCAGACAGCTTTCTACAAAACATCCTGTTATTAACTTATATACAGATATACAATGAACATACAGAGGTTGTTCGGAAATTTCGCGACGTTTTGGGAAACTCATTTTCCCCCATCCTCAGGCTAGACAATTTTAAACATTAGAATGAAACCAAAGTAATATAAATAAATACTTGCAAAAGGGCCTGCCAACGTACGTATGGCATGGCAGCAAAATGCTTAATAATTAGACCTGTACAGTCATATACAGATGAAATGAGAACAGACTCCAAGAAAATGTGTCAAATGGTAGTAGTATTAGAGATGCGAGTATTAAGAAAAATAATAAATCAAGGATAAAGATTGCTATATTTTCATACGACAAACCTGCCAAACAGACACGATATCGGACTTCACTCGGGGAAGAAGAAATTGAAATGATCAAATAGAATGAAACAAGAAAGATTGATGAAGGTGACAAGAGACAGAAGTATAGAAGGAAGGTGAAGATATTCAAAGCCTTTTGTAACTAACAAATTATATGATCACTTTCATAAATTCACTCATCACATTTTACATTGTTCAGCCCTCATTTCTCTCTTCTCCTTCCTTCTAGACTTCTGTCTCTTGAAGTCTGCTCTCATTTCATCTGCGTGCAGATCTAATTATTACATTATATATTCTGATCTTAACTACTTGCTCGGATATTGGTTATGCCATATTGAGTGGTTGAAACAGTCTGCTATTCTATTTGCTTCTTTGCCTCACTTACAGTCTACCATCATCGGTTATTACAACGATTGATTGATTGAGTGATTGATTGAGATTCCGGGCGGGAACACTACTATGGTAATTAGTCCCGTAAGGTAGTGCGTGTTTTTGCTCGAGAGGTGGCGGTGGTCTTCCCCTGCTGGATGGCCAGATCCGGCGCCGACCTACCGTCGGCTGTGTATGTCGTGACAATGTATGTTGCCAAATTACACAAAAAATTCTCATATATTCAAAACATTTAACATATTCTTATTTGAAGATCTGGTTTTGATGAACACATTTCCGTAAGCAAATATTTGTATCTTCGTAGTTGTAGTTGTAGGAAGACGCCGAAAAACTTTTGAATTTTTGCAATTTTCGAAAAATCAGGGTTTACAAAAATGAGACCTACACTTTTCTCTTAAACGTTCCTCAGACTATTCGCCAACAAAATTTCATCCAAAATAAAGGAGCCCTTTCTGAGAAATATATTCTTTAGAGAAAAATTAAAAATTGCCTATATTTCTCCAAAATTTCGCGAGAAATTCTTGCATTCCGCACGCGCAAGAATTTGCGCTTAATTTTGCCCGTGGAACAGGTTCCAAATTTTCAAAAAAAATGGCATCGTTTTTGATTAAATTTTGTTGTTAGTTAGTGTTAAGGACGTTTAAGAGAATGGTGTAGGATTCATGTTCGTTGAAAACTTTTTTTTTCGAAAATTGTCAAAGCCCAACATTTTTTCGGAGTTTTCCTACAACTATAATATTAAACATAGATATTTTTTCTCCTAATAAAATCTGTTCCTTAAATATAGATTTTGAAATAAGGTCATTTTCAATTTTTCGAAAATTTGAGTACTTTTCGCTTAATTTTCCGTGAAAATACGGGCGAGAAAACACGTAATGTTTTAGCACCCCTAGTTTTAAATTTAAGTATAATGTTTTCCTCTAAAATCTCAAACTCTTGTGTCAATATGTCGTCCAGTGTTGGCGCTTCATCGCTGTGAAGCAGATTACTAAAATATTCCATCCATTTGTTATTACTGTTTTTTGTTGCATGTATTAATTTGTTTCGGACCGCGGATTTCTTATAAAGCCCAAAATCTTTTTCTAGACCATAAAAATAACGTTCCAGCCTAATTTATTATTTTTTTGAACGTCAAAACAGTTAAAACTGTTACGTACTATGGGAAAAATTATAATTTTTGTGTTTTTTCCTTATTTTTGTATTTACTTGGTTTCTTATGAAATGTATTTCTCATATTCTTGTGATGAACTGGAGTGTTTATTTTGTGAAATACTTGCAGTTTCTTCTGAGATACTTCTTTGACTTTGCATGAATACCATAGTATTTTCCTTAATTATTTCCGTTGAGTTTTTCTATCGATTTTTTAATAGCACTCTCAGCTGATTTAAGAAAAAAATTTTATTTTACCCAAGGTACCCCAATATCACCTTGTTCAGTAATCCCGTTGTTATTGATTTTTTCTTCTAAGCGATCTTTTTTAATTTTGTGTATATTCATTTATATTCTTTTTGACATTTCATCTCTCAGGATTTTGGTCCTCGTTTTAAAGTCGTTCTTAGTTTGGCTTTCCTAATTATGGTTGCTGTCAATATCTACTACATCCAAAATGTTTAAGTGATGGTACATTCTATTCGTTATTACAGAGTTACAGAGTATATCATTTATATCTGCCCAGTGGCATTTTCCCACGTGCATTTATGTTGATCCTTATGGTCGACGAAGGTATTCTTTTTTTCTTAATTAATTTTCTAAGCAAACCTATGAACATTTCCACTTTTGTTTAGGGATGATTTGTTAAGTCTTTTTATGCCGGCCTAACACCATTTCCAATTCTTGCATTGAAGTCACCTGCCATAACAATTAACCCCTCTGGATTTATTTCGTCTATAACTTCTTGTAAGTCTTTGTAGAAAAGTGGTTTTTCAAGTATAATCTCGTTAATAACAATCCTATGAGATTTATGGTATTAACACATATTTCAACTGCATTTTCATGAAATTTCATTTTATTTTTGTTTGGAGAAAATGTATAAAATCATTATAAAGAACTAAATACAATCTACAAGAATTTGAAAGTATCTTCTACTGATTGCACTTACATCTCAGCTGACATACCCGAACTCGAGCTATTGTCGGAATCATTCGAGATCATGAAGAATGTCTCAAGTAAGGTAGGGGGATCAACACATCTGAAGAGAACGGGCGAGGATGGTGCAGGAAGGGTACCTGCCGTTACGTTACTCTGTGCTATTATATCATGGTACGATAGCAAATGGTAATCTGTATTGCCCAACCAGATTTTATATTTCAAAGTAGAGGTAGCAAATAGAAAGTTGGAGTCCGTTTCATTTTCAGAAAGAAGCGAAGTAGCCAAACTTATGAATGTGCTGTATTAGCCCCCATATGTCCCGAGTAGAATTTAAAATTGTTACTATTATTTACCTGATAGTTTTAAGCTGGTAGAACGGGAATGTAATAAAAAAATGAAATTCAAATCACGCTGTGAATATTAGTAACAATTTTATGCAATCCATACATGTCAATTAAAATATAAAATGATTTTTAGAATGAATGCAAAAGAGCTCAAAATTATTTTAATATGCCATTCTGGCGTTCTATGTGTCCTAGATAAAACACTAAATGTTTAATATTTGCGTTCTATTTTGAGATTAGGACGATAGAAAATTCGCAAAATAATTCGAAAAAATGCGTGGTAAGTTTCAAAATATTAATGAATCTGAAAAGAGCTCAAAATTTGCTGATTATATGCTATAACAATGTTTCATCTTTAAAAGTAGGCATGTTTGACAATGAAGTTAATTTTTGAAATTGTAATTTTCGGAGTGTTGACGATGGCGCAATATTTTTCGTGTCTGAAATTAGCTTCGAGATACTAGATCGAAATTGTTCGGAGAAATATGAAGTCCTAGCTTTGGCAAATTTCTACTTCATTAAATTTAGTTATAATAGGTCTGCAACTGTAAACACTTTTGTAGTTAAAAACTGCTTACTAAAAACAATTTTTTAGACGAGAATATTGCCTGATTTTTAAAGTCATGAGATAAGTATGAATACTCATTCGCGTGTTACCTAAATATCTTTGTAAATATCGCGGAAATTCTCATTTCCTGAAATTACTTTCCACAATTTAAGAAGGTTTCAACAAACATCTATCAAAATAAATTATAAGATAATGTAAATGCAATATTATCAACTGAATAAAGAGCGACTCACAGGCATTTATTATTCCTGCAATTGGTTTTCTTTAAAGAAATGCATATAAGTACGGACATCTGTTCAAATGACTCAGAGTTTCATCAAAACATTACATCATATGTCAGCCGATAATAGTTTAGCTTTAATGTAGGTACCGTACTTTTTATTTTATGAATTTTTGGGTCTGCCACCAGACAATGCTCTCTTGTATACGTGGTAACTATCAATGGACTGTTTATGTTAAAATGAATTGATCAAATCCAGACCCTAGCCATATTAATGAGAAGTGTATAAATTCCTGGTTATGTTTGCTACTAATGTTTTAGAAACGAGACGTTTTTGAGAAACATGACGTTATTAAGGGGGTTCAAGTTCGGTTGATGCCTAAAATTCACCTTACTTCTAGTCACTTAATAAACAACAAATTTAGGCAAAGATTATGTTACACAAGAAGTTATTAAAAATGCACAATTATGAAACAAAAACGATAAAATTAAGAAAATCTAAGATAAAACGAACTATAGATAAATGTATCGAAATAACTCGAACTTATTGCAAATAAAACAATTATTCCACCAGAAAATGTGCAAACTTTGACTCATAAAAACAATGTGGCCTCCGACAGGACCAATTCTACCAAAGAAAAAAAATGAATTACACATATTCACGAATGAGTTGCCACTACTGAAAAAATCAAGAGATGCATACAAGTTTTATCTTAAACACGATGGTAGAGCAAAATACTATTAAATTAATTTTGCAGGTGGTACCAATAATATGGCCAGGGACTGTACTTTAAAAAATTATTACTATATTCATTTTAATGTTATTTGTGTTATATTTCAAAATAATGTGAAAATTGTCGCAAGTATATATGTTTCAATTAATTGGAAATTTCATCAAATATGCTCATATGTTGCCATTGTATTGCAATTGTACAAATAAAGATTATCTCATGTTCGATACCGACCTGTTATTGGTTTATACGGAGGTAACGTTCATAATACTTTATACTTTCTTTCTCTTATATGTAAAACCGAGTTAATTACCTCCAAGTTCTTCCGTCACAAGTTCTCCAAAATTAGTTCTTTGTCCGTCCCTTAGTAGATTACAGATTTTCCATATCAATTGGAGGAATAGAGGAAAAATGTAAGAAAAATTCTCAAGAATACCTGGATGATATAAGTGATTTCTCAAGAATATAAGTGATTTCTCAAAGTAACCTTGCTTTTTTCATTTTGTTGGTTTGATATTCTAATGAAAGTCAAGATACTTTGAATGTTTGATTTCGTAGCAATCCTGGTCTTCATTCAGCATATTCCTAGTATATTTTATGACTATTCCTGAATCAATGTTCATAATGGCAGATATTGTGTCCTTTGTAGGCATGTGTTGCTGCACAATGTCATTATCTGTCACGAAATAACCAAATAAAATTCGAGTGTCAATTTCAAAATAATGGAGAAGGTGGCTAAGAATGTGTACCGATTCAGCGCTTCGGACCGAAAGATCGCGGATTCGAGTGCCGCCTTGTGCATGGTTGTTTCTCCCTTGTCTCTCCTGTATGTGTTGTCGCGGATGCTCTCAGTTTCTGTTGACCCCAGATCAGAGGAGCCCGGAAGTGTTTAGGTGTCTAGTGTTTGGTCAAATATGCGTCCCATCGGGATGTAAAGGGTAACCGGCTGACGGCCGGACGAAGCCCAAGGAAAAATATTCAAAATAATTTTTTAAATTTTGTTAGTTTTAGGGTCTCGTTGCTTGCCTATTTTGGATTATTCTGGTGCCAATTCGTAAATCATATTATTCAAGCATGCTCTAAGAATAAATGTAATAGGCGCTAATGCAAACATTTTTATTTTGAACTTTTATTTTCTATTAATTTAACGTCAAATGTTAGAATTTCTTTTTTCCGTTCTTGTGAACAAAGGAAAAATTTACTACAAATTCAACGAAGGAAAAGAGCTATTTATTCATAAAAAATGTATTTTATATGGTATATTAATATATTATATATAAATTATATTTTTATTTAAATTATAGAATTTATGTTGATTACAAAATAGTAAGATAGGTAATGAAGTTCCTTTATTATTTAGCCAGCTCCAAACTCACCATATGCAATATTTTTACAACTTTCCCAAATATAAGCTTGAAAGTTTTCGGATGCAAATTTTAAGATATCTAAGTCTGTAAATTGGATGCTCATTTATTGTGTCCACTCATGTGAACTAAACAAGAATCTTATTTTCAAATTTTTGTTACGGAGTTTTAAAAAGTGTCGTGAAAGGAAAGTTATCGTCTATTTACATGTCACCTTTGGTTTCTTAACTGTAATTTTAAAAATTTTTACTTTTTAGTGTTGAATACATTCGCAACAACTAAGGGAGAGAAAATTGCAACAACACTGTATATTAGTGAAATTTAAAAAAAATATATAAGACAATTATTTTACTTCTTTCACTCTTGAAGTTCCTTAAATTAAAACGTCCCCACAGTGAATATCCCAGTTCATATTCAATAAAACATTCGTAAGTGTGGAAATTAATAGTGAGGCTTGGGGGTCCATTTTCATACTTTTTTCACAACAGTTTTCAAAACTTGAAATTACTCCCAGAACGAACCTTTCGAAGGGATCAAAGTAGGTAAAAACGGAATCTGCTACGCATTTGTCTTCAGTGTATAAGTAAAGTATATCTTGAAGTATTGTGTCTTGAAAGAACACGAAATGAAGGCAACACTGCAGATCGATTCTTTTAATATTACCCCCACCTTCTTGTTGGAACATTTTATTTCTTAGGGAGACAGTGTCAGGTACTTGTAGGGGGAAAACGGTTATTGATGTTTCATTTGAGCGAAAATAGGGTTTCAAGAGTCTACCGACCTGAGTGACGCACATAAATATCGAGCAGTAAACTAAAGCTTTTAGCTTGAAGAAGGGTACATTTGAAGATTAAACAAATTGAGTATATTCTCACTAAGGTCATATTTCGAAAAAAATAGAAATATTGGTACGTCGATATATAATACCGAAAGAGCAAATCGTAACACATTAGAGACACGTCATTTGTCGAAAGGTGTATATTATCTTCTGGCCGTCATTTCGTCACATACTGGAAAATATTTCAGAGAAAGAATTCTCAAACAACCTTCCATAACCACAAGTTATCGTTCAAAGAGAGAAATCATTAGAAGTGCTTTCTTAGAGTTACTTTTTAAGCCCGCAATTATTCCAATACTCTGTAATTCAATGAAAAACACAGATGGGAAATTCTAATAAATCATATAATGTATCGTATAACTAATTTTATATTGAGTTTACTCAACATTCCTTTCACGTAAGGCAACCTATATTTACCTATAAATGGGATTAAAAGACCAAAATGCTACGTCGCCGGTCCAATTATTCTGTATCTTAGAAATTTCATATATGAAATGCATATCTCCGGAAGAACTTACTGCAAACTTGTAAAAATAATAGATTTAACTAATATTGTAATATTCATAATTTTTATTACGTGAAATTAAGACATTTTTAAAATACTACCTTTAAAATTTTTTCTTCGAAAAAGTGGACGTCATTTGATATTCTTCATATAATAATGGAAATAATATACAATAGAAAATGAATAGCATGCTATAATGCCAAACATCTGATTACCATAAATTGCTATAAAATAACCTACACAACACGTAAGAACCACAAGGAAAAGCAATTTTATAAAAACTACCCTCAAAACGACCATAAATAAATATTCCAGACTTTAAGGATTCCAGTGTAGTGGTTTTAAAATAAAATTTAATTAATCAAGCAAAGTGTTCAGAAGAAAATAGTGGTTATTTGATTCATACACAATTAATATTTCAACAATGATTATTTTAATCAAGAATAAAATATAGCAGAATGCGTAATGTTTAGTGCAATTTTTAAACGTGGGATATCGGAACAAGAAGAATCTCAGTTCAATTGATATTATAACATTTGTTTCTTTGTATCATGCGTTACAATTTTAAACTGTCTTTTAATTTAAATCTTATCTTCACATTGATTGTCAATGGAGTGTAATAATACAAATGTGTAAAATGATGCTCTATTCTACAAAATCCAATTCTACTTATTTTCTTTCGTATATTTGTTTCTTAACTAATATTGATATTACAACATATTTTTAAACTATATCAGGTAAAGGAATTTGGGTATTACATTGAATTGTAAAAACTTTTGTTCTTGTAGTTGGTAACTGAAATTCGACAAAAAGAAAATGACATCAGTCATTCGGAATAGATTTATTCCATATCATATTTTTCCATATATTCCATATATTCCATATATTTATTCCATATCATACGTACATTTAAGACATAAATTTTGTTGCAAAAATGATGTGACTAGAATTAGAGCCAAATGTTGACAAATACAAAAAAACAAATTAGCAAAGTATACGTTACAATCAGACCGAAGATAGTAATAAATATGCAAGGATCGGATATCAATGCAAACAATCATATTTAATTTCACAATCATTTTACCGAAATGCAAATCGACTTCACATGTCTCAGTTAAACGTTTGAATATGCATCTTCCATTTTCTTTGTTAATCTGCCAGTATTTGAAGTAAGCACCTCATATGTGAAAATTAATAAGAGTTTTCCCTTTTTATTACAAGCTTATGTTACAAAGGTAGTGAACCAAAGAGGTATAATGTTCTATTCTACAACTTTGTATTCATACATTTAAAAAATTATCGGACTATGGAAGATCTTTCTATCCAATATGTTCATGAAATGTGAGCAACCTCAGATGGGAAGGGTGTTCGGCCTCACTAAAATGAAATTTCCCAATAAAGAGTATCAACAAAAATTACGAGTTTAAAAATGAAAAGATTACGAATGAACAAGGTTTTTGTGCGTAGTAAACTCCTTTTAAGAAAATAAAATAAAATTACAAGCCTACATTACAATGTTTGATTCTTTTCCTGATAACGCTTGACTATCGTACACCGATAGGGGTGAGACAGAACAGAGGCGATGGAGCCAAGACATGATGGAGTGAAACAATGATCTGAACAGGGAAAGGAACTCATTCAGACATATAATATATAAGATTAGTACGAACGATGTAACAATACGATTTTAAGTATGCTAATGTTCCCAACACCATACCAATTTTGAATACCAACATAAACTCTTAATATCACCGGTATGAATGTAATGGGTCATACGAGCTAGGAGCATAGAAAAACCGGCGCTGTTAGACCGGCATGGCGGGCCCTCTTCGAATACGGATGGGCGTGGCGGCGGGTGTGGCGATGGGCATCGACACCGCCACCTGTCTCCCGTGGACGCCGCCGTCATCCACCACCGAATCCGTGCCGCTCGCCCCGGCCCGCCCCGCCGACCCCTTTATCCTGATCCTCTGCGCAGCCCCCGTGCCGGGTTTGCCGCTACCACCGCCGACCACCGCGCACCACCACCCACCACCTCCCACCACCTCCCACCACCTCACATCACCGCCCAACACCGCCCAACACCGCCCAACACCGCCCAACACCGCCCAACACCGCCCAACACCGCCCAACACCGCCCAACACCGCCCAACACCGCCCAACACCGCCCAACACCGCCCAACACCGCCCAACACCGCCCAACAACCCCAACACCGCCCAACGCCGCCCGCCTGCCTGCGCGCCGCTCCTCTTGCCGCCCCGGTGCCCGCTGACCGGGCTATTGGGTTGATAGGCGTACGTTGCATTGTGACGTATTATGGCGCGCTTGTGTGCCGCGTACTCGGCTTGTCTTGTAGCGGCGCCGCATTGAACCGATCGCCTCCGCTGCTGCCCTCACCGCTGCCCTGCCGCCGCCGCCATGGCCATGGCCGAGGCGGGGGCGTGGCGGGCACGGCAACGCGGTTACCCCGTGTGTTAAGGTCTCCCCTGTGCCATCCCGTCATCCACCATTGACCAAAAGAGCAAGCACTGCCCGCAGCACCAGTCATATGAGACGCTGAGACATTGGAATAGCCTGTGCGCGATGGATTTCCTGCATAGCGATATCGCGTCACCCTGCGGTGGTTTCCAATAACAAGTTGGGATATTCCTCAAAATGAGATACAGTTGCGGGCGTATATAGGATGGGAACCCTCCCGCACCTCATTGGGCATTGTAATGCATCTTCCTTTCAAAAGGGAAAGCACTGCATTATCGTAACACTAGCATTAATTATATTAGAACGGTTTCATCTTGCTACGCTCGGATCAAGAATATTTAAAGCGATGAATTTATTAAATGTATTCTAAATAACGTTATGGAAAACGTGACGTATAGGTTTTGGCAGTAACCTAATTTTTCAATTAAATTCATTTTCGTTTCCCATAAATCATACGTTCAAATGTCTGATTAACTTTTAACTAACTGACTGTTCTCTCCTGCAATTCTTGGAAAAAGGAGTGATCAGACAATTGTAAAGAACATCTACATTTCAGAATACAGGCGGTATGGTTTTTCCAACGATTTCGGAACCTTAGGAGAATAGATTGCTTCACTTGAAGGCTCTTGAAACAACTCTTGATTAATTACATACTTTTCATTAAGAAAGCAAATGACCATTACCCAAATTTCTTATCATTTAACGTCAAATCGATGTGTAATCAAGAGTGCCTAAATACTAGGGTGCTCTACAGTGCTTCTGTAGAGAAACGCGTAAGAAGTTTGTAGTGTGATTGCAAGAACTGTATCCGATACGAATGCCACAACACAATCCAAAATCAATCATTCGTTCCAGAAAAGAATGCAGGCAGTCATAGTTATTTTGTAGTAGATTTTAACAGTTCACTTTTGTTTTCTAGGAGGTTGTACAGTTCGCGCACTGTTGTCGGAATATTTGTAAAATTGGCTTGCTGATTACGGCACAGTATCTGTGTGGGTTGCTCTCACAATTGTGGAAAAATAGTCCACTGTCCAGAAACAAATTTTAATAATTTTTCTTATAGGTACCTACCAATTGCGTATGTCCTATTTTATGAAGCGACATATTTGCTACAAACGAGATTAAGTAAATGGTAATAAAGCAAAGAAAAGAAAATAATATGAAATTATTAAAATATTACTATGAATTATAATTTCGTAATGAATAATTTTAAAAATAATGATTTTATCAAAACTATCAGCTTATTTTGAATTAACACCTTTTGTTTTTTCATTGTTACTAATCCTGTCTGTAACACTATTTGTTTCCCTTGTTTTTTACACGCTATTTTCGTTGGGTTTTATTTCTGTGGACATTTTCTTGATTCGTTATATCACTGTCATGATAAAAATTACCACGCTGTTTTAGAAAATGACAGATGCTTTTGTACGCAATTTTGAATTATACGCAGTTTTAACGTTTTTTACGCTAAATAAATAATTAATTATGCGAATTATTGAATATATTCATTTACACCAATAAACATTTAGTAAAACTGCAACTAGTTGTATGAAACTAGTCAAACTAAGTCACACTAATGAGTAAAGGTATTTCAGTTGGGAAAAATATCAAGGTTCTTTTTTTTTCTATTTTTTTATAATTATTCCACGACCATATATTTTCATAAAACGTGACATTTTTGTTGAATTGTTTGAGAACACGAACATAACCATACAGATTTTGGTAGCTTTGACCAAGATTTTCACTGTGCATGGTATATTTCGAAGTTTCGTATTCAATGACTTGTCTTATTAATTCTTAACACCAGTTCTCTGGACGTCGAGAGAGTTCATCTGTGGAAAATAATTAATGCAAGTGTCTTATGAGATGGAAATAGGAATACCTTTCTTTAGATTTCATGTAGATTCTGATAAGATAATCACTAATTTATTTTTGTGTCTCCTGTATTAGTAACTGGCAACACTTCGAAACGTGAGAACAATCGCATTTGCAGAAGTACGAGATCTAAATGCTTAGTAAACAATTAAGTTAAAATTAATTACCTAGAAGAAGATGCAATTGAGACAATCGTACCTTGTATGCTGAGTTAATACCAACTGAGATGCACAGAATGAAAATGCGCGAAACGATAGAGGAAATTACCCAAACCAAGATCCGGTTCCTAATGCGAGCCCCTTCATTCACCCACCCCCCGTAGATTGATATTGCCTATTGAAAATGTACTAAAATAGTAGTTCTTGGCAAACCCGAGTCCCAATCAAGCGGTCAAGTCATCATTTTCACTTGCCTCAGGGTCGGCCATTAGTGCCAACAGTGAAAGACGAAGTTTTTTCTATTGCTTATTCTCAGTTGCCTGATTTCGCTTCTTCATCGGTAAGTCTTCTAACCATTACATTATTTTGAAGGGGACATTACAATCTATTGATGTAGGGAAATGTCATTTATTTTATTTCCTTTGTAAACATGTTATTGGCATTTGAATTATAAACACGCTGGTGCCTAACCCGGGCCCCTCCAAACGCCCCAACCCCCAAACGTTCCTCACACGAGCCTCCAATTTTTCGTCTTGTAAAATAAAAACAGTGTATTTGACACTCCTCATACCTTGGGAGTCCAATAAAAAGCAACAGCGTACTCGAAAGCCTATCAGTTAGGGCCGGAATAAAAAAGGTCAAGAGACAATTTCAGAATTTAATCCCAGAGAATTCGAAAAAAAGAGAGAGATTTAGGAAAACTCTGAAGCTAAACAAAAAGCCAAAGGAAGATTCCACCTTCTGCGAGGAATCGAATGGCATGTCCTCTGGCCCTTCCGCATTGGACGTTCTTCCAGGAATATCTTCCCTCCCTGGTGAAGAAGACGCAGAGAACCTATTTTGCCGTGTAAATTTTCTGAGAGCTGTAGGAGAACTATGAGTGATGTGCCTAATGTGTTCACTCCGGGGCTCATGTAGAATGTACGGGCAAGTTGCTTATACATGTGATATTTGTGCACTTGAATACATAGACTACGTGCAAGACATATAAGACAATTTCTTATGAATAGGATGTTAAACGTGTATTTTTGTACAATTATACTGAGTTCAATCTATTAGCACGTTCTTTCATTTAGTTTACCCATTTCTTAAAATGTTTGCGGAGGGGGGGTGCTCACATTAGGATACCTTTCTTATACATCCACAAAATGTAATGTGTACGAAAAAATATTTTATTCTTAAATTACTTGGCCAATAATTTTAAGTAGAATATAACATTTGTATAACTAAGTAAGGTATACATTGGAAATATTTTGATTTCATTGAGCCGAAAATTGGATTTAAAAATGTTCGAAAACAAAATGGGGGCTCAAGTTTTAGTTCTTTCATCTATGGAATAAATGGAATGGACCTAACGAATTCGTTTCTTAGATAATATATCTATCAATAGACACCACTTTTACTTTTCCTCCCTAAACTAACGTGTAGGTACGAAAAGTGTTGGAATCACCTCAAAATATTCTATTTTCCATATAGTGAATATGTAGAACTTTTCTAAGTTTTCTACAGACACATTCCACACACACACACACACACACACACATCTAATTTACGGTGTGCATCCTTGCTGTTCATAATTTTAAGATTTGCCCCAATGAGAGGCTTTCCATGTGATTATTCAACCTTTTTTATTCTTCTGGCTTGAATGTTTTATGTGTAAATTCATTCAATAATAGATCTTTAAATAATGTCATGGAGATTCCCGGGTTCGATTCCTAGTCGGGGCAAAAATAAAGCTGTAGATTTCTAATGCGATCGCGTGAGATTTATTTAACTGTGTGACGAAAGAAAAGCTCAGGTGGGTCAAGTATAATAGTTCAGTGTTGGGAATAAGTTCGCCATATATCTCCTTACCCCCTAGACGTGCATAATAAATAAAAACAGGGCCCAGCCCTAGAACACCGCTAGCTAGCAAAAGTCGAACTAAACAGACACTAAATGCCAAATACATACATACACACATTATAAAGGCATGAAAGGGCCTGTGCAAGGTGGTTTGTGTGTGTGTGTGAAGGGGGGGGGGTGTCGGAGTCCTTTATACTATTCGAGCAAAATTATAAAAGAATAAAAATGGAGCCATTTATGTAAAGCAGTTGAAAATGTTCTACAGGCTTCAAATAAAGTACTCTCAGAAATTAAAAATCCAGTTTTAGTTAATGGAGCCGCGACATCATCCACATCGATGGCAAGATGTTCATTTTGGGAAATATTCTATTTACGGTTTAAGTTCAAGTGTCATTCTAAGACAGACCAGAAGACAGATGGTTTAAAAAAAACATTTACTTTTTGATACCAAGAAGCCCCCAAACGTGTTTTTTAAACAAATACACTAAGTACATCTATAACACATTTACGAGAACATAATACAATTCTACGTTTATGAAAAAGAAAAAAAATGGCGAGAGTGATCCACAATAGTTAATTACATAACTAGTTCAGAAAGTGCGTATTTGTCATATTAATGAAAAGTGTACCTCAATGTCACTTTCGTATAAGTTGCGCACTTTATTTTAAACAGTAAACTCCTTATCACGAACTCGCTTAACACGAATTTTTCATAACACGAACTCCGGTTAATTCGGTCCCTTAGAATTCGTGTTAATAAGGGTTTACTATATTTCAAATTCACAGAAACTTTAAAGTTTATACTCTGGGGATCTTTCTTAATATAAAGGCAGCTGTCATGTTGATTCATGTCGGCTGTGTTTTGTTTACTTTACAGTACCGAGTTTTAAAACAACTGTACTGTAAGGGTACTGTAAAAGGCCATGCGTTTTGTTGGCCAAGTCAGTTTTGTCGAACGCGTACCGCAATGTAACACTTTAAAATAAACAAAATTTGAAGATGAGTACTAGTTTGTAAGCATGAATGCTAAAAACCGTGTTTTCCTGGCGAAATGTATCGACAAATATGTTGACATTTTTCTTGCAGTTCAACACAACTTTACCTATACGAAGTATACGAGAAAGTAAAAAGAAATCCTCTAGAGATTCTTGGATACATGAATTATACTACGAACGAATTTTGTACCATTATTGTATGATATCGTAGAAAATATTTTGCAAATAGGTTCATTACTAAGACAACACAAGACATAATAACCTGGAGAAATGACGATATTTAGAACAATGTCTGAAGGATCTGAATTAATTTTAAAAAAATGTGTCACGAGTTTACCAAGAAAAATTAGATTTGGAAATATTCACATTTTCATTTTATTTGTAAATACATAAATCACGTATAACGTGGATTTATGTTCAAAATTGTAAACATTCGAAGAGTATCAATTTTACTTCCCTTTGGATACTTTTATTTCTTCACATCCTCAGACTCCTAAGAATGTATAATTTCTCTAATCAATTGTACTTTTAAAACCCTCCATTAATGATACACAATACTTGAAATAATGACGAATATAGAGGCATCAAAATGGAATTGTGGATTCAAGCCACACCGGGCCAGTGATTACACGTTTAGGGAGGAAAACGCTTTCTTCCGTAACGAAAGTGTGTTTTCTTTTCCTCATCAGCTATGCAGATCGTTTGTCGATTTGTTTCGGAAGTCCACAATTATCCAGCGGCTCCGGAGATCTCCCTGGCGTCTGCCAGAGCTTCTACGTTTGGAGAAGCGGTAGCGAACCAGGCCTCCAAAACCGGTGTGAAAGGCGGTAGTATTTGCTTATGAGGAAGAAAGCATAACTGCATTGAAGCTGTCAGCAGTCTGCAGAGAATTAAGTGGTCTAATTTTAGCATTTTTCACATTATTCGAGAAGACGACAAAATCAGGTGGGAGTAATCCCCAACACCGTAAAAGTAAACAAATATGCCTACTACTTCAGTGATTTGATAGCATTCATATTACGATATGATTATAATAACAAGTAATATGTTTATCTTACTTCAGCACTGTCGTCAGACATTATTAGTTAGCACATCATAACAACATAGCGTTCTTTTGCGCTTTTTAAGGTTTTGAAATTAAAGACAGCCTCCTTCCGGTAGGTCTCAAGCAAAAGATACATGCAATTAATGTGGCTGTCTCGATTCTTTTCCGATACTGACCTACTTAATGCACGGGATTGCTTGTACCCTCAGATTCAAATTTTACATTCGAATAATTTTCAATGAACATTTGTCTTCGATATTGCTACTGCCGATGGCCTTAAAAACACTAAGAAGAAACATAATTGCTTCAGTAAAATTCTCTAGTTCTCTAATAAATAGGTAGTAAGTTATGAAATGAGATTAAATAATGAGGTAACCCTGATTTTACAGTGGAATTTGTTTTAATTGCTAATATTCGAACAGAATTTGTAAACTCCCAAGCATCAAAACTAAACAACCCAGCTCTTCTTTAAGGTACAATACACATTTCCAAATAAATCAACTATTCCCATCAGTCTGATATCGAATAAAACCTTTATAATAATCACTTTATTTCCAATTTCTCATATTTTTATCGATTCATATCGATGACAATGCGGTGTTTTGTTTTTGAACACTACAACAGTCGATCTTCGTGCTTGCACAATTTGTTGGGTGCGAACCTTCCTGTACCGGGCGTGTGGCCCGGCGCGGTAGCCGGAGGCGAGGTGCGTGCAAATTGACTTGGCAGGTGAGCTGAAGAGTTGCTGGGCAGACGCCAGTACTCCTTAGGAACATTATTATTCATATTTGCATCCAATTATTTCTTGCAAGGTCAAATCGGTCATCTAACGCAAGTTTTACAGAGAGTTACCTCGAGCAATGAGAAACTAATGTTTTCCATGACAACGTATTGTGTGCATAAATTTGGAATTTATTTTCAAATGCAGACATTAGATAATACGAATTCATATAAAGACATCAAAATAATGTATAGCCTTGCGGGAAACAAATGATTGTGCTTATCATTTAAGCCGATTCTCCGTTCTATTATCTCAATATTCCCCCACGTTTGACTCAAAGAGAAGACAAACTTTTTAACTGACTTTCAAAAATTCCATTTTGAATAAGTAGAACTTTCAATACCAGGTGATTCGATATTATTAACTTATTTATCATTGTAAAACACAACCATGTTCTGCCTCTCTATACTTGAAATATATGATTACATCTAAACGAAAATATTTTTCGTTTTTCGAGAATACGGAAAATAAATCTACTTTGATACTAGTAAATCTAAGGAATAAAATGTATGTTTATCTAATTCTTCTCTAAGATGTTTCGACAGTTCAGTACTTTTCGTCATATAGGTACGTATGTTTTTTATTTGTGATCAGAAAAAGATTTTACAGTTCAATATAGTTAATGACCTAGACTTTACATCATAAACTACAAGGGTTAGTTTTGTTATCTAAAACACGATCAAGCAAAATGAACCCCTCTTCATCCTCCTTACTTGGCAGTATGTTTGAGATTCCTAACCGTAAGTGAAATAGTAACTAAAAACCATTTGTCATCATTCATAGAAACCATCGCTTAAGCGATATATTTCCGTTCACTATGTAGTTAAAATGTTTTAAAATACATTTGACTGTGATCGCGATGAGACTGTAGAAATACCTCGACAATTGCTTATGGAATACTGCAGAAAGGTGCACAGAAAGTTTACAACAGCAGTCCATCAATTTCACACGTCATATGTCACTCTGAAACTAGAAAACAAAGAGGGAAAAATGAGAATGGAAGGTTCAAAATACGATGAACTGAAGCGCGTTATATGAAATGGGACAATCCCATCAAAACGAGACGTAAGTCAAGATCTGTTCGTGAAGATCGATCACCGATTTTAACTACAACTTTCGCAAGGTACTTCGTTTCCAGTCTCCAACAAGGAGGCGAGTACTCGACCCATTGCAGCAGTAGTTGGTCCCAACGCAATGACATTCATCATGCAGCAGCCACTTATTCCCGAAAATGATTCCTAGCAAAAACACGATTCCTCGCTTCCAGGCAAGTGGTTTGTTTCGGAAGTGCACGATTACCGCTACCCCGCAGATCCCTCTCTCCTTTTCCCACCTTCCCGGCGCGGCGCCACTCTTCACGGGCTGGACGTAGGGTCCGGCGCGGCAGCCGGCGGCGGACCAGAGCGCGGGCGGGCGCGGGTGAGCGCGGCGGGCGAGGGCGGGCGAGGGCGGGCAGCCGGGGAGCATCTGGCGGTGCTGGGCCGCTCTCCTGTGCGGCGGGCGCGGGGTGAACGACCTGCGTGCGGAGGTGGAGGAACGCACACCGCCCGCGCCTCCGCCTTCTCCTCCGCCGCCGCGATTGGAGCCATCTGCTCGAGCGAGGAATCAGTAACGCATCTGTCTGGAGACGCACCGAGCACAAAAAGCGCTCGGGCGGCCGCCCGGCTGCCCCGCACCCAGCCGCTCGGACGACCTCTTCTTCCCAGCCGCCCTCCCCCGCGCGCGCCGACAGCGCCGCCAGCGCCCCCGCCCCCGCCGCCGCCGCGTCGTGGCCACGCGCACGAAGTGCCCGCCCGCTCGCGCGCCCGTGCGACGTGCTTACGTGCGACGTGCGCATTCGCACCAAAGGGAAGTCGTCCGGTACACATCTAGCTATTTGAAAAAAACAACTACAAGAAGGCAGAATACTATTGATATTATATACCATACAAATATTAGCTTCAGATTCCGTACATGGATTAATTGATGTTTCCCGGCATGTCAACTACTATAGTCATTAGTTCCGTTCGCGTAGTGAATGTTTTATGCGTGTCCCTCCCACGCTGGATGGTGCGATCCGGCGCTGATCTACACGTCGATTTAAGCGAGAATTCTCCCTCCATTTATCTCTCCCAGCTGAGGATCGTGATAAAGTCTAAGAACCTCACATGTGTCGTAGTGTAGAGTATAGAAGTGTAAGTATGTAAGAAAGCGAGGAGGATAGGGCCAAGAAGAGAGATGAAAGATCGCGCGCGGTCCGTGACCCATTGGTTAGGGTAATGTTCCTGCATTCGTCAGGTGTCGGCCGAGAAAAAACACGCCAAACACCGAAACTACGATCAGAGATGCCGGCCACTAGAATTCTCCTCAAAACGGCGTCTAAATTCGTTCTAGCTCTCAAGCGAGAATGGAAAATTCGCCTCTAGGACCTTTCGGTCGCAGTGGCTACAATGTTGGCTCCGAGCTAAACTCGCCCGGTAAGTACGTGGAGAATTTGGTTCAGAGGATAAAACTGTCATGAGGAGTTACTATTTTCTTAGGTATACATTGAAGAAGAAATGAAGGAAACCCTGTATAGTGAACCTTTTCTCAAGAAGAAAGCCCTACAGAGCGAACTACTTAGTAATATTATCAAGAATATTGTAGCCAGTTGAAAAAAGTTAAGAAAATATAAATTTAATGTAGATTAATTAGCACGACTGTCTTTCTCACTATGATTAGAGGAGTTACGAGCTCTCCCTCTATCGTCAGTTGGGAAGACCATCAATCCTTGTCTTATGGTAAAACCAAATACACTCAATCTTAATCATCGATTTCGTACAGTTCAAAATAGAAGAGATCCCTAAACCTCGAAATGCAATAGTAAAGTCTATTCTTTTTTACATCATTGCCATAACTACAGACCGTGTTCTATCATTTATTGTATTTACATTCATTGCGCCATATTCTAGGAATAATAAATTGTTCAAGTTTCCTTGAGCTACAGAATGCCTGATAAATCCAAACTCGTACAGTAAATATGGACTATATTAGCCTGTCGTGACTTCCCAGAAATGAATAAGATATCCCATGACCTTCTAGGAATGGATAAGGAATAAAAATCTGTGGAGGATTCTACCTAAATACACAGGTGATAGAACTATATTATCTTATCCATTCTCGACATGAACCAATAAATCAAAGAATGATTCTATCAATAATTTCCCTAGTAGCATTTCGTACGAGTATTTTGCCGGGAAAAGGCTTCAGAACTTCCCAAATGATCTTTCTCTCGTGATTATGTGATTCCTTTTGCAAAAAACTTGGTACCCGTAAATTTGTGTTTGAGGTTATACGAGATTTTAAATAGGTACGTAATTTATAGAATGCTTTCAAGGAGGGAGTGTGCACGTGAACAGAAACTGCAAAGCCAGTGAAAGGATAAGTGTACGGGACAACGCCCCTTTAAATCCAACATTGTAATTAAACTCAAACTGAACAAAACAAGTATTACCGCATATTGATCGCATCACATTCCAAAGGAATATTCTCATTGTGGTCGAGCGGAGGGGATTTCATAAACAGGTTAGGTTCCGAAATCTGCGTACTTGACCATCGGGTGTATGTTACACTGCGTGTGCGGGAAACGCAATAAGACACTAAAATCATAAAAAATGTTTGACAGATTTCTATGAATTTACGCATGGCTCTATGAAACTAGAGCTAGCATGCGGTTGCGATTACTTTTGATTCGCAAATAACCGTTCATCCTTGATTCCGAATACGCAATTTCCGGCACGGCAAAGGTACCTACGTCCCGGAAGCGCAATGTTACATTGCTCCGTTTTACAAAAGTATCAGAAACATGAATTGGCACACTTGGACCTGAGTTGCTCCGTTTCAATGAATAAAATATTAATGTGTAACACAATATACACGAAATATTTAGTAGTATGTAAAATATTTAAAAATATATATTCAAACCAAAATCTGTAAAAAAATGTGCAAAATACAAATGGTGTTCTTTTATCCACATTGGCTTGCAAACCCTAAAAAATCATTGAATCCAGGTGTCTTTGACCTGTACAAGTATGTATATACATGAAATTCCAGTCTCTAATCATAATCTTTCAGAAACATATATGCATTCTAATAATAATAATAATAATAATAATAATAATAATAATAATAATAATAATAATAATAATAATAACAATGAAGCTTTATTATTGAAACTGTAGGGAATGATCAGCCTGACACATACGAGTATTTACAAGAAGGAATTTTTCAGAACAAATTAGTGTTGAATATATCTTCGCTGTTAATACCACTCTCTCTTGCCATGAAGGTTGTAACATTTGTTTCTTCCAGTGTAAATCATAATATATTAAGAGTGACGCAAAAATCTTTCAGAAACTAACAGTATTTTAGTATCAGCGCTTTCTTAAACGCTTTCACCATGCGTAGTTTTCTTAGCGGATTGGGGACCTTCTAAATAAACATTTACAAGTGAGTTGTTTTGTCCAATCAATATTTCACTGTAATTCGTTTTTCTGCTGATTATACTAAGTATAGATTTTACCACATACTCCGTTGCTGACGCACACCGCTTATTTTCCACTTCAGAATCTGTTAATCAACTACAAGGTTACCCGATACCACTTGTTTAGCTGTTAATCAAGGGTGCCATAAATTACGGAGGATTGCAGTGAACATGTCACAACCTTATAAGAAATAACTCCCTTGTACTGCACAACATTTTAATTGTGTAAGGAATCATGTTTCTTAGTTGAAATAACAATTGGATAAATATTCGGCAGCAGCACGAAATAACATTAATTCGTGAACATTTAAGCTCGATCAATAAAAAATACTTACCAAAAAATATCCACTTAATGGTTCTAAAATGTATGTAATATAAATATGGCTGTATTGTTGGTAATAATCTGTAAATGTGATTGTATTTTACAACCGTATTTACGGAAAAAAGAATCGGAATTTTTTCTACTTTTCTACTTTTGTTTTGAATTTACTGAGCAATGCACTTGAGCTGTACTCAATATTATTCCCTTATCTCCCCTACAGCAAATCATGCCCTTTCGTAAAGTGCAACATTCAAGGCTTTTTTGTGCGAGATTTCATCGCCCTAGTTCACAGCATGCGTTCTGTCACGGTCTCTCTTCTTTAAAAAATCTTGACAAAACCCCAAAATTGCGTACATTTTTGCATTCTGTATTTTGTCGAACACTTCACTTATAATGAAATATAGTGACGGTAGCGAGAATCACTAGAAAATAACAGGTTTCTCGTAACAAAAATGAGTGAAAAAATAATTTTTGAATATTATAATGTCTTTAGAAAAATAAGATAAATGGACCAACATTTTTATTAGCTGTTGGAACGTTATTTGGGCCAGTACGTCTATGTACCAAATACCTGTGTGTATCAAAGGAATGATATTCAAAATCGTTCTGAAAAAGGTTACTATTAATAAGCCTCTCGTGCCAAAAATTATATTGACAAAACTAAACATTTATATATTAATAAAATAAGTAAATGTTAAGTTATGCAAAGTGGCGTTCACCAAAGGCAAATATGCGAATAAAGGATTTTCTTGGTGCAGAAATCCTTCATGTGCACTCCTTGCAATTATTGTGAGAAGGAAGAAACTAAATTACTTTTCGTGCAAAGTTATTAATGCAAGAATTGCTAATGTTGTTAATGCAAGAGTTTTTGCAAGAATTGTTAACAAAATTATTCGCTCCGATGTAATAAAATCTATTTTCAAGGGCAAATCAGCAATAAATTTGTACTCTTATCCCTCATGTCCTCCATCAAGGAATAATACTTCCTGTCGTGACAACATGGAAACGATAATTTGAATAACTATACGAAGTAGGGTCAAAAAGTACCCGGAATTGGTTATTAAAAATTTATTAAAAATATTTATAACATTCTTACATTATTTCCCTTCAAAATACTCTCCTCCTGCATCCACACATTTATTCCACCGTTCATATAATTGTTGGAAACACTCTTGAAAGCCGTTTTTTGAAAGTTCCTTCAGCCGCTCCGTCACATTTTCAATCACCTCTGACGAATCAGCAAAACGATGTCCCTTCGATGCCATTTTTAACCTTGGAAACAGGTAGAAATCTGGTGGTGCGAGATCAGGAGAATATGGAGGATGTTTCAGAGCGGTAACATTATTCTTGGCAAGGTATTGTTTCACCATTAGGGATCGATGTGCTGGGGCATTGTCGTGCAACAAACACCAGTCATTCTCTGCCCATTTTTCAGGTCGTTTTCGTCGAATTGCATCTCGTAGCCGTTTTAAGATCTCTGTGTACAATTCTTTATTTACTGTTCGCCCTTCAGGAAGAAATTCATAATGAATCACTCCACGGTAATCAAAAAACACCTCCAACATCACCTTACCCCGGCTTCTGTCCAAGCGAAATTTTTGTTTTCTTGGTGAAGTTTTTGACTTCCATTCAGCGGACTGCCGTTTTGTCTGAGGGTCGTAAAGAAAGCACCATGTCTCATCACCTGTAACAATTTTGCGCAGGAAGCTGTCATCTGCATCAGCCATTTCAATCAAGTCCCTGGACATGGTCACTCTCATTTCCTTTTGCTCAGGGGATAACATTTTTGGAACAATGTGCAAGCAAACACGATGCATGTTCAAGTCATTATGAAGAATGCTGTGAACACTCCCATGTGAAATACCGACTTCAGAGGCAATAGTATTGATGGTTGTTCGCCTGTCCGCACGCACAATTTGTCGAACGCGCTCAACATTGTCGTCTGTAGTGGAAGTGGAAGGCCGCTCAGTCCGAACGTCATCTTCAATTGTTGTGCGACCGTCGCGAAAACGCTTATGCCACTCGTAAACTGCTGTTTTCTTCATCGCAGAATTTCCGTATGCTTTTTTTAGCATCTCAAGAGTCTCCGAGGGTGATTTCTCCAGCAACACACAGAATTTAATATTGCCACGCTGCTCTAATGACGACATTGCACAATCCGACGAAAGAAAGAAACTACGATCTACAATATTAAACACCGAACGCACGGAACCAACTACAACTGCCTGCTAACCTCAAAAGCACATTCTCTACCAGTTATGCCAACCTCACAAAAAAAATTTCCCTTTCAGCTAACAAATACTTGACTGTAAGCGACCATTCCGAGAACTTTTTGACCCTATCTCGTATTTCCCACTGAATTCTAGAAGACGTGTAGAGATAATGAAGTTATATTTATGTCCAGAAGCAAAACAAGGGGGCCATCTCAGCATTTGCTCAATGGATCAGGGAAACTGGACGAAACACCTGATCGAGATGGAGGTCATTGACCCAGAACCTGCAGTACAATACTTCTTACAGGTTGTTTATACACATTTATACAGTCCCAATGGAAAATAATACATTAAATATTACTTAAAATTAATATTACATTCCTTTTGTTGCTCAGTATAGTCTCTAATAATATCGAAACAATTATGCAGCAGAAACGATTTTACTGGAGATTTAAACAGTGCGTCCACAATTCACGGCAGACGTCAAGCATGTGCGTCTTTGATGGATACGTCTATAGTATACATAATATGTGGCCAACGTATCTCAAATTCAGTAAAGACATGAACATGAGAGGCTTCTACATCAACTGAAAAGGCATTTCATGAGGGGTTTCTTCACTAAGTGAAGTTCATTTCGTTCTTCGTGGGGCACCAACATCTTACTAATAAAGACAATAATGATTATAACATAAGAATGAGGATATTTGGCGCCTTTCATATCGTTGGCAATCTGTGATGGACTGGGGAGACGTGCTTCGGGAAACTGTAGGCAGGTACGTGCAGGTGAATGTGTAGGTGATTTACACGTCATAATAAAACAAATATATGTGTAACAAATCTTTTTTCCATACTTCGTCTTTTTCTCTAACGAAATGCTACTCTACGTTGTTCAAAATTCACACGTTAAACGGGTACCACGTAGACCTTTCTATTGTAAATTTTAACCTTTCTTGCTTCATACGCTTTTGTCGTGGGGGAAAATTGTTGACATGACTTTTTCGATAACCCTCGTAATACCTTCATACTGCATACGCCTTCACTACAGACCTTTTGGAAATTTAAAAATTGAAGTTGACGCGACCCATTTTGTAAAGCAAATGCTCGCTTTGTTCACTGAGTACACCTGATAAAAAACTAACAGTTTTTTAGTATGTTCAGACAAAACTGCTACAAATACCGTATTCGTAATATCTTGGATATTCCTAATTTGACAATTGTGGTTATTAGGTCATTTTGTCCGCATACCATCTTTTTTTGAATGAAATGTATCGTCACGTATGTTTCTAATTTAACGAAGCATCGCTTTGCACGCATGTTAGGAAGATAAGAGATATTACCCTTATTGAAACAAAAATAATTAATGCCATTTGGTTTTGAAATTTAAACGACTATGAATAGACGTATCTTTTCTTTCTTGCTTGAAATTTCTTTTCCTTCTTTCGCAAGAAATTTATTTATTTATTTAGTCAAAAACAGTACAAAACTGTATGCGACGTATGGGGGAAAATCATTATGTTACGAAAATCAAATTATGTTATGAAACTAAGGCGCGGAGTATGCCACACAACCACGCCGCACTTCAGATTTCCAGTAAGTTGTTACAGAGAATTGAATCAAACAGGGTCACAGATGTTACCCAAGGAACTTTAGATATATGGTAGTACATAAAGCAACGGAATAATGATAACATTCTAAAAATAACAAATACCTGTGACAATGGTGTAAACAGAACATTCGCGCGACTCCTTAGTGGTTGAAAACCATACTGTTTCAGAGAACGAGTTCCACCACATCGAGGCAGAAGGAGACGAAATTTTACGTACAGAATTAAACTAGAGAAATTTCAAGAGAGTCAGCACAGCTCAATGGCGATATAAGCGTAAATGAAATAGCATATCAACAACATTTAAATGAAATAATTTGTACTTAAACTTACCCTGCATGAAGACAACTCCCTACAATCTGGGAAAAATTACAATTATGAAACAAGAATTAAGAATATATATTCCCTCCATTTGTTTATTTACATTTTCCCAAATATTGAATAATTCATGAAGTGCTTATTATTTCGTCGATTACTTTCTAAGATGCGTTAAGTATCATTTTAAGTTATGTTAAACTAGTTTTAAACCCATCAAAAATTCGCATGTGTGTAATGTAAACTGATCGGTATTACCTCAATACTAAGCAAAAATAATACTTAAAAAAACTTTAACCGGGTCCGTATACAGGACACAAATGAATGGGTGAGAAAAAAATCGATACATTTTCACCGCATTGTAAATATATTTTATTTGATATTATCCAAACGTTTTCTGAACTTTTACTTCATTTTTATAAATTTTTTCATTGATTGTTCAATCCTGTAAATTATGTGTACGTTGTCAAAGTGATTTCAAAAATGTTTTGGTAACTTCACGACGCATATTGTAAGCTTATGAATATTTTTTACCCGCTAAAGATATTCAAATAGTCAACATTGAAAAGTCTTCTAACATAGAAATTCCAGCACCGAAATCCAACACTCCGTGACCTCTCGAATCTGTGCCAGTAGCACCAGCCGCAAGGTTACACCGGTTGCGTGACTTAATATACTGAAACGCTCGACACCGGCAGGTTACGGCACGCGTTTGTACTCGTCAGAGTCGTTTCGAGGATGAGTTCATTGTAACACTGACATAAGAGTACGTTTTTAATGATGTGAAGAACGGGAACTCTAGTAATATTAATACAACACGATGTAGACAGGACTTGAATTCTTTTCATAACATATTTGAACATATAATGGTTGTTATGCTTATTAAAAATACAGAATACACAAATACAAAAATACACAAATACACAAAAACTTAATAACAATTGTCTACATACAAAATGTACAGAACGCTGCATAGCGTTAAATACGTTGCATATACAAGTAACATAATTGGAGTACATTACAAAATAAAATAGTTGAGTAGCAATACAACAGTGCAATACAAATGATTGCCTCTAATTGGTGTTCCTTCCAATTGTGATATAAATGAGAGGAGGTTCTCGAGTATAGGTCATTCAATAACGGGATCTACTTCTGGAAAACGTTTTGGTTGTATGTTTGGAAACGCTGGCTAGTAGATAATTTCATTGTTGAATTACCTAAACTCAAGAACTACATTCCGTTTGTAATTTCAAGAGGTCGGGATTCACAGCAGAATTATGGTATAAATAACCAAAAGGATAATTCCTAAGACATTTTGCGAGCTAAGTTCATATTACCGTTTGTAGCTTCCAATCCTGTGATACTATCAATGGTATCAGTTTTTCTACTCGTGTAAATGGAAAAGGACTTATTTATTGTTGGATTATTCGGAGAAGCCGAAATTGTTAAAGCAGTGATTTTCCTTGAGAACTTACTAACTACTACTAATAAAAAATAAAGAGCAGTGATGTCGCAAAACAGTTAACGTTTTCTATTGTGGGACTGAAGGCATGTAAAGAGAAATGATAGCAAGTAAAGAATACACTAACAAGCTCTGGGCGGAAAACTTTACCATTAACAGCAAGAACTGCAACAGGAAGGAAAACATTGGACCATGTAGAACAATGCTAAATAACATCTACCTCGCGTGTTGTACAACGAAGGGTTTTACGTTACACTTACGCTCTCAGCTAAATGCCTACACGTGAGCACGTACTCATGGATTAGTGCGCAGGTGTGAGATACACATCTCCTGGGGGCACATTCCTCTCCGTTGTCGTAGTCGCCATCGCTTTCGCCGACGTTCTCGTTTGCCTTTCCGCTCTCCACCTCGGTCAGTGGACCCGTCGAGATGGACTCTCTTCCTGCCGCGAGCCCTCGAGATAATTGGTTCCTCGAAGCGCATTTAAATTTCGACGTTGTTCTCCGCTATCAGGCGAAGCTGGAATGCGAGAAGCAATAGGGCGGAGGGAACAAAGCAGCAGAAAAGTGGGTAAGCTGCTCTCTTATGGAGGAGATTTAGTCCCCAACGTTCTCTCTTGGGCCACTTCTGTGCGGGTCACGTTGAATCAGAAAAACAAATGGTTATAGCATTACTCTTTACATAAAGATTGTTTGATGGCGTGTAACGGCACGTACGTACACCTTCCATACATGCACCTTGCACACACGTATCTTCGATTTGATTTTCTTAATTCTTTTCTCACATCATCGTAATTATTAGTATTATTAATTATTATCAAGGCTCATTTCAGTCAAAATTAATTGTCCTTTATATTGTGTTTAATGTTGATTTTAAAATACTAGTGCACTAGACTAACAGGTTTCTTGGATTTGGGGTTAGCAAAATATGGTGGTGTCGTCCAAACCATTTCAAACAGGGGAATGATCCACGAATTGGTAGTTATTTAGCACATTTTTCTTTACTAATGTGAAGAGGTGACATATCCATTGAACTATAGAAACGTAAATAAAGAATGGTTAAGTATGTTATTACTAAATACAAAACTATTAAATGTGAAACACACATTATGGTTGCATCATCCTCGTGGTGCATTGCCTCAGTCACGCCAAACTAAGCATTTAATGGCCACTTCTGTTGTTCTGCACATAAATGTAGCTTCATTATGCGCGTCACGTTTTATTGAGCTCTCTTTTACTTGTTGTATCAGACCCGGTGGTATGGGTTTCTATTTTCCTGTAGATGCTAACAACTCAAATCTGTAGTTCGTTTACCAATGCAAACAATTTTATATAACTCGGGAGCAAAAATCATATTAATTCGATCATAACGTGAATGAATATTATTTTAAATATAAAAGTGTAGGCCAAATAAACAGACATTATTGAAAAATATATTTTACATGCTACACATCACGTTCAGACCCTTGAAAATGACCTTCAGTTACATTATGTTTTAAGCTTATTGCAATGGTATTTTTCATTGGGTATAATTCAAATTATCTGTGGGACAAATTTAAATTATAAAATAACAAGCTACCTTAAATAATGCTGTTAAACATTTAATACAACTAAGTAATTCATTGTTCGCGGAGATGACTATATGCAAACTATCACGTACACGTTATTCTTGATACTTCTTACTCTGGCGTAAACGAATGTTCTAGGCCGTCTGCGATCTACTAGGCAATAAATATCAAATAATATTGTAATAATCCCCACTCATCTACATTTGAAGATCAGACTGAATCCAAGCGACATAATAATGTCATTATAATAACAGTAATTGAAGTATAAGGGGTCTTAATAAATTAGTAAAATGGATTTATAAATATCATGTAGATAACTCGTATCTGTCTTTACATTCAGGGTGTTTTTATATTTGAAATGCACCTCCTCCCGCCAGCAAGGCACACACCCCAGCCGGGACAAGTTCTAAACTGCTCCCTATATAAGTGTACATATACATATGTGTGTGTGTGTGTGTGTGTGAGAAATTATAGCAAGAAAGACTAAGGAAAAATAGCGCGCGGTCCATGACCCGTTTGTTAGGGTACTTCCCCGGTATTCGCCTACTATTGATTGGAGAAACCACATAAAACCAACGATCAGACCAGCCGGCCGCTAGATATCTCCTTGAGACAGCGGCTAAATTCAACATAGCTATCTGAATAAGTTTCGAAAATCCGCTCCGCTCGCTTCCGCTCGATATTTGTCTAGCCAATACAAACATTCCTTGCCTCTTGATCACTGTTACACAGTCGATTTCGTCACCATAGGCATCGAATGTAACACGGCACTGGTTCACTACCTGGTCTTTTACATCGTGATCCTAATAATCGACTATCCACACGTGAAATTCTAGATTCAATCTCAAACGACTCGTCTTCAAATAATTGTTTTTTATTTTATTTTTATTTTCATACGACATAATTTCTTGTATACCACTTCTGTGGCTGCGTGAAGTTGCCGCAGTTTAGAGTTTCCATAGTTCCTTGGTGTCCGGGATTCGCTCAGTGAAGCAATCGTTCATAACAGGTTTAGCCATGTCCTATATTTATCATCATACTGTTAGGTGAAATTGTATTTCCACAGTGACTTTAATTGCGGCGTATTCGCGGTCTGACTGTCGCAGCGAGATTCATCATGTAAATAATTATTCTTACCACAGCTTTAGCAAAACCCAAAAATAAACATGAAGTGTTTTTTCTAAAAAAAAGATAAAAAATATAATATAGACCATTATACTAAAGAATGTGAAATAAATTTAGTTTGCAATGCTTCAAAATGGGATTTAAGTACTGTGGGTCAGATGAGCACATCTTACACGACTTTCGAAAAAATAACACTGTGGCCTCTCGCAGTTTCCTTTCGTTCTTTTCACATTGCTGGAATGAATGTTAATATTATTTTCAAATTTAAAAACCATGAAATTCACTGCAGAAGAAATTTAAAAAAATATTCTATTGATTTGATGGAGAAACATTTGTGAAATCGCGCAAAATTTCAGAAATATCCGAAGGATATTTTTGGCTTGTTAACAAAGTACAGGAGCAATGACACAAAACTTCACCACCAATCCTTAGTATTTCAGCCTTTGGAGCACACATGAGAATAGGAGATGGGTTTGGACAAATTTAGAAGAATATAAGGTACACTGTGTTTTCATTACCAATTAAAATTGCGATCAGCAAGATATCGATTAAAACATTTTGTGACAGGTTTAACGAAAAGTGTATTAAGTAAAAAACATTAAGATAAATGGTTTTACTTTTGCATACTTCCTAGAACAGAAGGTGGCAAACACGCAATAAACAACAGCGCTGTTAATGCGGCGCACCCACTCATGGAAGATGCGGCTCGAATTCGCGCCCGCTGGAGGGCACTATGTAAAGAAATACATCAGCAATATAGCACGCTACAGATCATAATATGTTGTTTCACTTCAGTTACATTGTCATGTTGATAAAACCCACGAATAAAGTTTTAAACAAACAACAAGACGACCGTCAAACCAAAGAATGCGGCATTGTTGTGCCGCGCGCCCGAAGAGGCCAACAATATATTAGTCAACAAATTTATACAAATCCAACAATGTGATGTCATTGGTAATGTTCTGAGGTGTCAGGATCAGGGAGCAATGAAATCTGGTGCAGCCTATGGCAGAAGCCCTTACGCCCGCTCAGATTATATTACATTAACTAAGAAATCATCGTCTTCGCTTCTTTCACGATGTCTCAAGTGCGGATTCTTACCTCTTACACGCTACGGGTAAGAATTATATTGTATAATTCTCGCTGTCCCTATTTCGAATCTACTTTTCTATTACAACAATAATGATGATTATAGAAGAATATGAAAAAAATCATCATTTTCAGCAGACCGACACAAGTCAAAAATATCACTTGCCAAGAATGGTGCAGCATAAATAAATGAATAAATCACTGACGGACGCACGGCCAAACGCAGGTTCTCCGAGTACTTCAGTATCGGAGATCGGTAACCTGCGTAGGGTGTACACAGAAGAAAATCATGAAGTACGTATTAAAAGTAAATACATATGATTCAATGAAATTTTCTTGAAAACGATTCCAAATTTATTCTCGAAAATTGTCATAGGAAAAGAGATTTCACATGACCCCAGTATAATATTCTGACAGACGCAGTTCGATTAAACTATTAGGGGTCATACAAAACAAAAAAAGATAAAATAGAAGTTCAAAAAGAAAATATAAAATGTAAATATTACATTGATGAAAAGCATAACATAATGTTAATTTAAATGTTAACCAAATGTATTTGTCAAGATTTTGTGTACAACTACTTGATTTGAATTAAAATTTTAATTTTTGATACATATCACGAGGGCTGATGTGTATTTGTACGTTTTGAAATATTTTAAAATACAAATCTTCTATCTTCCAGATACATTGTATTTCAGGAATTCATACCAATTACTAGAATCTGGAAATATTTTTTTTTGCAATGGCGGAAATGTCTAACTACTAGCATCTGATCTCATTTTCTCGGAAAATTAATTCGGAATTAAATTATGCGGAGATATCACTTTTATTTCAATGAAGAAAATAACATCCTCTAATTAAAGAGTTTTGGGGAGAAGACAGAAACATTAATATTAAAACCGCGTTATTTAATTTTCCGGAAGCTGACTCGCGGAAAAATCGAGAAAGACACTAAAAAGCATCATTGATAAACGTTCTCAAATTATAAACGCATGCTGTTTGTGAATAAATTACAATATCAGATGTAACTTTTAAGGATAGAAAATAGTTTTCCCAAATGTATGTGACCAGAACAAACATCAATACAAAACACTTCAATGGGTTCACTATTAAGTAAAACCTCAGTGACCAGAAATTCTAAAGATTGAACGAACATATATACATTAAAATTTAAATATAAATTTACTTTTTCATGCAATAGGCCACTGGGTGAAACTTATCCAGTTGAAGCACAGTCAAAAAATTAAAAGTGAACGTTGGAGGCGTGTTTAATGACCGATGTTCATGAGTAAATTGTCGATTTCTACGATCTCGAATGTGATGTAAATGAATTGAATTGAAATGTCAGTTAAGTAATGGATTAAGAATAATTTGATTAGCACAGTTTAAAGAAAATGTTAGCTATGTAGAAATAAGGCGAAATCTTAACTCGAGCAACATTAAGAAACATTTTCTGAAACTTTCCTCCAAGAATTAAATTTCTTTTAATATTCAGACATCGCCAAATGATTTCTTCCTAGACAGATGCTTCTCCAACAACCAAGTAAAATTAAATTGGTTATTTTCTTTACAAATTGATTTCATTATCTTTCTTTCTCCAGCAGGCTTTGGTGGACTAAACGATAAGATTTGCGTTCTGGAGGGGGCAATAGCACCACAGGCGTGTGGGGAAGAAGATGTGGAATGCCCGGGAGCAGATAGAGGGAGATATTACGAATAATAAAATTGTTCTCTAAAACCGAATGGAAAGGGGAATTAGCCCTCAGACTTTTCAAAAACAGCCGCCCTCTTTTTATACGTGTGCGAAGAGAGAAAAAAGCAGGGTAGGTGGCTAAAATTCGAACGGTGGCGGCGCTGATTTTGGCTCTCGTCGTTTAATTAGAGAGGACGGTTCGGCTGCTGCCGAGACAATGATGGAACGCAGGGGGAGAGCGAAAGGGTTCGCAAAAGAGCGCCGAAGGAACGGGAAAACAATACGGCGGTTTTTTTCGCGGTCGGAATCGCCGACGCCCCCGCCGACCGCCAGCGCGCCTCCTCCACACGGGGGCGGCAAAGGGACGGCGGCGCGGCGGCGGCGGCGGGCCGAGGGCGGGAAAAGCAGCCACCAGGCTTCGGGGCGCGGGTGGCGGGGGCGGCTTCCTCGCCTGCGGAAGCAGCAACGGGACCTAGCGGGACCGTCAAACGAATTTAACCCAGCTGTGGTTGTGAACTTCTACCGACTTCCCTTGCTTCCGTGTTTGCTTCCGACGTGGAAGGGGAAAAAAGGAACGGTTTCACAAATGGTTGGGGGGAAATCCCATTACAGGGAGAGGACTTGTCGGTTTACCGGATGAGTGGATGGACCGGAAAGGGCGACGAAATACATATAGGGACCAATACAACGGAACTGGGCCATTGATATCTTTGCAAAGCGACTAGCGGTACATGGAAACGCCCGAATTCCTATGTGAACCGTGTTGCGTGAAGGCAACTGTATTGTCGACGTTTAAACAACAGTTGGTGCGCATCGACTAGATTTCGTGTTTGGAAATGAACCACGCAAGCCAGAGGTGGTCTGAGAACAATGATAAATAGCCGAATAACTGTTAGAAAATAAGCAAACACTGCCTTCGATACGTTCAGGGGTTACAATGCATGAAGATCATTATCCATACTTCTCTCACTGAAAAAAGGATGTAAGGGTGAGCATTTGATCAAAAATTAAATCTTTTCCTTTAACGGTGACGGATCACCGTTACATTTTCTTTAGAGAACGTCGCACTTCGCATTAAGGATTGTTTCGATAACATTTAAACTAAAACGTCATATACTCTTTTTTGGCGTCATTATGTTATAACACAGCCATGAAATTCCTGGGTTTGCAACATTAAGACAAAGTAATTTCCTGCTTCATTTTTGTACTCATCAAATATTTAAAAACTGTTCAACAATTCATGGAATTAAATTGATCACATTCCTTTTCCCATTAGTTCGATGTTACAAAAAATTTGGAAATCAAATAGAGTCAGTATAAAACTATTCCAGGAAAAATTATTGGAGTGAATGAGATAAAGATAAATCAAATATGATGTTTTTATGTTGCCACTGAGCTTACTTCCGTATTTATATTATTTGTATCTAACAACTTATCAAAATGCATACACAGTACTCAACGCACATATTTTCGTTAAAGAAAAATAAATGAAAACACGCTAATATATAAAAACCATTATATATTTAAGTAATTATTCAATTATCGAAAAAACATCAAAATATTTATAACTGTTATTATTAAATTTACTGTTTTATTTGACGGAAAAAATAAATTTAAATGTTTTTTCCAAAATATCCAAGAATATTCCCAATAACTTTTAATTATTTTTTCTTATAAATCCTATTAATATAAAAGATTCTTCGCCTTCAACACACTAGGTCTTATGTTCAAAGGAGAAAATATTCTGATTAATATCTCTTTCTGCTAATGCGTGTCCTTGTATTTTACAGCTTTACTACTTAATAGCGCAAACTTGTATATTGTCATTTTTATTGAAATCTTTTATGCATCAATTTTATCTTGTAAGGGTTACAACCTGTTTAAGAATAATAAATAAATAAATACGTTCTTGAGATGATCGATATCACTAGTATATCAAATGATATTGAGAATAAGTTAATGTGAAATCGCTCAGAGTATTAATAATACAACCAACAATGTATAAGGTTCGTAATGTTACGAGAACATAAAAGTAAAATATTTCTTTAGCCTCTTATAATTATACACAATTTATTTTGAACATTTATACCAGTTATGGCTTTTTTTAAATAACGTATTAAAAAGAAACGTAGGAGTATCTACAATAGTGTCTGAATGACAGAGTGAATATATTTTCTTATTAATTAAAAATTTACATAGTTATCAAAGAAAAGGTAATAAAAAATTTAACAAAGTATTGCAAATAATATACTTGTTATCAGCGAAATAAAAAAAACATTATTGGAAAGCCTTGAAAAAAATCACAGAAGTCTCAACTATGAATGGATTTAAAACTAAAATCACTTGCCGCAATATTCAGCAGACTAGCTATAATACGCAAGGGAACTATGAAGGTGGAGAATTGAGTAGGCGAAGACAAGATCAGAGGTTGGCAAAATGTGCGAGCCGGGTGTACCATTGCCCGCCGACCGTGCGCCGCGGTGTAGGCAACCGCGCGCCCGCAAGCATTAACGGGCAGGACGGCTGATCTGAGGGCCGTCAAAACGGAAAAGTGATGCGCTGTGGCATTTGTGCTTTGCAAAATGAATGCTGGCCTCACGCGAGTGATATTCTAATGGTAAAAGGCTTACGTTTACTTAAGCTAACACATCGAGTATTTCTCCTTCCTATCATTAGGGTTGAAAAAATACGCTAGCTCTCACTCTGCTTTGAACTTAGAAGCCACGCTGATTCTCCGTTTCCTCTATAAAGTAGCCATGTCGTATGCAGGGAGACAACCTCACGCACCGAAAAAACAACACCAAAACACCAGTAGATACTAAACAAATGGAACCGGCCGGTTGAACTGATAAGCGAGTCGACCGACCGATGCTTTCAGCAGGTAGTGACACTGACAACTAATATACTAATTGCGCCGGCGCGCCGGAAGCGATTCCCATGCTTGCAGTAGATGAACAGTTTCCGTCACACATCCACACCATACCCCTTAAAATCTCGGACTACTAATAGACACCAAACTAAACTTAAAGCACCACATAAATAAACTAACACCAGCCTAAATAAAATGACTTCAGTTAAAAGCATTTATTCACAGAAATAGCCCTATACTGTTCAATTCCGTCATATTAATATCCAAAAACATCGTAAGACCTTTACTATTGTACGCCTGTCCAATATGGATTAACGCTTCCAAAACCAATATAAGCAAAATTCAAGTAATTCAGAATCTGTTTCTTAGAAAAATAGCCAACGGCTCATGGTTCGTTTCTAACCACCCACACCATAAGGAATTGAATCTCGAACCGGTAGCACGGTATTATTTATTTTTCCGCTAACTTTTATTCCAGCTTAAATAAAATCCCCACCCTGGTGCCGTTCAGACTCGGTATAAACCCTAACCATCAGAACTGAATTAAAAATAAATACCATTAAAAACAAATTAATTTCACATAAAATCCGGTGAACAGGAACATTATTAGAGCACCCATATAGGAATCCTCCCTTATTGTAATAGTTGTAAATTAGTTAATGAGGAATCAATACATATGTACAGTTATAACGAATCTATGTACGAATCATCAAATACCACTACATAATTTTAAGATTTTCCGAAGTATGGAAAAACACTTTTAGCGACCCACCTCACAAGGTCTGTTCCATCTAATATTGTGCGTGCAAAAATTATTATTGAGTTTCTAAACACATTTTGTTTGTGCGTTTCTTTAATGGAAAGTTAGCCTGTCCTTAGATGAAATTTAGCTAGTAAGGGGTGAGAAGTGTACACGGAATGCAATTCCAGTGTGAATGAATAGGCTCTAGAGAAGTTTTTTTTATGTATTAAACTTTGAAGACGAAGTTGATAATTGATGAATTCAATTTGCGATGAGCGGGAATAATCCTTTAAATCGCGAAAAGAAAGGAAATATTGCGTTAAACGTAAGAAATATAGATCTGTCATTGATATTTCTACATTTCGAATCGGTATTTCCTATTCCAAAGGTACAGAGAAATGAATAAGTGCATTTTACATATAAGATACTGGTTGTATGATATTCCTGTTTTCAAAAAACAATATTCATAGTTTGCATAGTTTTTATTAAAATTTAGAAATGTGATTAGATGATGGTTCAATAAATAGATTTAGTATAGATTTTATAGTATTATTCAACTTATACGGTATTCAGTAACTTCCCACATTCTGTCTGATTTACGAGAGAACCTAACACAGTTATCACCCTGCGACAGTACATGCGATATGAGCAATACACTCCTCGACAAAGCGAACCAGATAGGCGCGGCGAAATTATACCGCTGCACAGAGGAAAGCAGAGGGGTGGAAATTTCTGTCTGTGCGCGCCCGTGTGCAATGAGTATGCACGCTCTTGGTCCGGCTTCTTCGCTAATGCAGCGCCGCCTGTTCGCCAAACCCCTGGAGAACAAAAGCCAGATTGGGAATAGTCGATAATTTGAACCGCAATTTTCATGGCTTCCGAAAATCGGACAACGCTGAGAAAAACGTCCAACCCTGCAATGCTACTAAACAGCATATTCTCTGTAACCAAAATAGCTTACTGCTCTTAGTGAATTATCTGCTAACGAAAGAAATGTCTTTTGAAAATCAATAACAAGAAATACAATTTTGTAAAGTACTTCCTATAACCAATCATTTTTAATGTGAGAAATTTGTTGCAAGTGGCGAGATGCTGATAGCCGCTTCAAGTCAAATGCACGAATCTTCCCTTAGTCAATCATTTCATTAACGACGAACATTTTCTGCCGCCACTAGTTTGACGTTTGCTACCTCTCTTAATACAATTATTGGCAAAGGTGATCTCTCTATTCAACCTAAACCATCATCAACCTAATCGTGAAATTTTATCCACAATATTTCTTTGCTCTCTTCCAAATGGCGCAATAATTATGCGCAGTATAGTAGTATAACATAGTATTCACATCTAAATTGAAGAAAAATAGTAGAATACTTATTGTAGCATTAGATGTTTATAAGATACATGCTGATAACTACATAATAAAAGTATTAAGCGCAAACTCGAAAAACAATACAAACCTTTTCATAGGTCTTCAAAGAAATTTATGGGCACGTAATTACTTGTATTATCAGTTTCATGCTGCTATGAATTAATTTCAGAATAATTCTTTTCAATCGTCATCAGTCGATCATAAAATAATTTACAAATTATTCATCAGTTCGGGCCAACCAAATTCAGAAATCATAACACTATTCATATTCTCAAGTAGCCGCACTATTCGTATCGAGAGGGATGCATTGCCCGTCACTAGTAAATAAAACAAAAATGTGCACGATGTTGCCAATTGTTCAGTAAAATACAATTATAACTCTCTAAATGTCCTGTATACCCGATTAGAGCTACATATATTACAGCTATGAAATTTATACATAACTATAAAGAAAGAATATTTGAAATGAGATGTAAGGCCCTTGGCACTTTTATCCCTACTATTTTCCAACACTTACACAATGCTTCTCCTGGTTTAAGTTGGTCTAATCATCACATAATTATTCAGTTTCTCAGGCAATGAACTTTGGGCCACCACTTGGATGTCAAAGTTCACACTCTTATTAAATGTGCTTTGATTCGGTCAGTATATTCGGTATACTGAATCTGCAATAATAATAATAATAATAATAATAATAATAATAATAATAATAATAATAATAATAATAATAATAATAATAATAACAAGGAGAACATATGGCCAGGCAATTTTCTTGAGTTCACTGGGAAACAGAAAATAACCGAGAAAAGAGTTAAGGGAGTGTAGGAATACATTCTTTTGACACAGTGTAGCAAAGATGTGAATACTGTAATGGAAAACGATCTTTATATTAGTAGATATGTCATATTGAATTCCTTTGAATTTTGGACATACGAGATCACGAAAATATTGTTCAAATAAACAAAAGTACATATGAAGGGAAGTCGTCATTATTTATGCCGTGGATATCGATACTTATTATTTACATCTAAATAAATTAGTGAAAGAATTTGTTTCCTTGCCAAGAAAGTGTAATAAAATTCAAGTCACCTGAGTTAAAGTTTTTAATTGTATCAATCTCAAGCCTACATGAAAGATATTCATAGACATCGGCAGGGCTGCGGAACGGTTACACCAAGTGGCAAGCATTTCTCGAAGAATGGCCGGAGACTACAGAACGGACCACCCCTTTGTTGCAGGAAGTGAAGCCTCCACCCGGAAATATACGGCTTTTGTGACTAACGATGTGAAAGCCCCCAACTGAGAGCCCGGGCACATTCAAACATTGATACAAAACTCCGGGATATTAAAGAATGGAAGGAACGCAAAAATTGGTAATGGCGAAAAAAGGTGCCGAGTTCTAATGAGAAAAGGAGTAACGCTGAACGCTCCAAAGGGCTGTGAGCTGGAGGAGCGAGCTCGAGGGCGGCGGCGGCGGCGGCGGCGGCGGCGGAACGGCCGCGAGGGTGAGTGAAAAATGGGGAAGAATAATAATTTGGCGCCTGAAGATGGGAAAAATTTTAGAAGAGAGCGCCTAATGGAATGAAAGCGTAAAAACAGGGAATGGAGAAATAAATGGCAGTTTAGGGGGAGGGGTTCGAGGGCGCGGAGAAGAGCACGGAGCGGAGCGTCGCGGAGCCGAGGAGGCGCGGTGGGGCGGGGCAGAGCGGGGGCGGAGCGGGGAGCGCGGGTCGCTACCGGCTGCAAGGGGTAGGAAGAGTAATATGATAAGAAAAAAGCTCCAGGCCCAGTCGAGAAAAGGAAATAACACGCAACACTTTAATATCCAGGAGCCGGCGGGCGTGGGGCTTGCTAGGGCGAGAGCCTGCGGCGCGAATGACGCATGCCATCCCGCCGGCGGCGCAGCCTCCCCTAAGAGCATCTCCAGAAAGCCTAGGGCGGTCCCCGAGGGAAGGATCAGGAAATGCGGGGCAGCTTTCGATTGGATCACACCAAAATGTGGCATTGGAGAAAACAATTTTAACAGATGGAATAAAATTTGCTGCTGAAATACTGTCACAAAAATAGCAAGCCCTTAGACGTTTACTACATTGAAGAGCGGTATAAAAAACAAAAAAGTGGAGAATTATTATGTACATTATGAGACAAATGAGTTGTGGTTCTTTCATCGCTGCATGGAATTGTATTCTCAACATAAAATAATATTGAAGTAAAGTTACACTCAATGTTTCAGAATGTTCGATGTTTCAGAAATGAATGTTAATATTTGTTTTTACTTTGCATTTTTTGTAATTTATTTGATTACTGTTTACCATTTTATGTCTTTCTCGCCAACTGCGTTCTACAGCCGACTCCAACTCCCCTTATCCTGGGGTTCCAAGAACTTAACTTCCAGTATGCACACTGCATATGTGTTATTTTCCGTGCGGCACCCTCCATCTCTTCGAGTATGTAGGCAATCCGTAGGCTCATCTCCACTTCGATTTCCATAATCACTTATTTATATTTACTCCAAGATACCCCGCAGGCCCATCTTCACTCCCTTTAGCCGGCTATGGATAAAGATAAATACTTTTGGGCGAAAAGGAAGAGGGTTGAAATGTTATGTGTGAGACTCACCATGCCACAACACACACGCAATCATTCATGTCCGAGCCTGGATTCAAACCAGCGATCCTTGTAAATGAGAGAACTAAAGTACGTCTTTCTTAACTACGTCAGATATACATATCGGAAAGCAATTGTCAATAATTAGAATTTCAATTATGATTTGTTACTATCTCACGATATCCGACGTTCCATTCAATATATTCTGGAGTCGTAGGTGATAATTCCCTTCACTAATTGTCCGTTGGCGATATTGCAATATTGAATTACAAGACGCTCTTAAATATTCCAAATAGATTTAAACTATACAAACTAATAAAGGAAATACAATAAGTTAGAGAAAAATGCCGGCAAAGATTCAAGTGATCTTAGACATTTCATACGAGTCTTTTCGCAGTGGAGCAATTTATTTGCACTCACTTCACAATCGAGGGGTCAACTTCAGCAGTCTTTTTTTCTGTCTGAGTATATGAACACAATCAATTTCATTACACAATAATTCACTTTATTAGATGTCCAAACTGCCATTTCTATGATCCTAAAATCCCCTTATATTTATTACGTATAATAAGGTGGGTTAATATCATGTAACATTTTTTTATAGTCGTAAATGCGGATAAATGTTTCAGGCAAACCGAGATTTCCGTATAATGATATTAAATCAAAACCATAATTTTTGCATGTGTTTTTGCATTTTATTAACATAGTATACAGAGCGGAAACAGAGAATAGTCATTATAATGTCTCAGTTCAATAATAAAAAGGAAGAAAGTTTGCGAAAAAAGGACAAGCTTACATTGTGTTTCTTGAGTGCAGTATCAAAAAGGACTGTCATGAGCGACGTTTATCGAGTGAAGTATCACAAAGCAATTACATAACTAAGATAAATAATTTTGCATCACCCATCAATTTAGAAAAGAACCTGTCGTTCTCGCTGTTTCCTTCTGTTCTATTATTACTTTGTCAGTAGCCTATGAGAACGAAGTGACTGAAATATTGCAGGTCAGGTCATGGATTACTGCAAATAAATAATACTGTATGTGGCTTTATGAGCTGCGTTAATAATGGCGCAGAATTCCATTTCATACAGCGTCAACACTTTCATTATTATAAATCGAAATGACATCACAAATGTAATTATTTGCGATTAATAATAACATGTTAACCAAACGCAATACACAAAATAGATCAAACCAAAGAGAAGACTGAAGAAACAGACAAGGAAGGAATTGGGCTAGATTTCAAAGAAAATGTACTCCTTTCAATAATTCTGTTCTAGGAGATTCCCCTCTCATGAATCTTTAGTAACGTGGGGCTCACTATCAGAACACCTCAAACTCTCTCGAGAAGAACAATGATGCTAGAGGACCTATGAAAGAATTATGCCTCCCTTGGTTAAAACGGAATTAAATAATTCAATACATGCAGTCACAAAATTTATTCAAGAAAACACTAAATTCTTAACAAAACCAAACTGCGACTCTCTGCTCACAATCAATCCCTGGAAACACTACAAGACGTTTACTCCATAAAAAGACAAATATCCCTCAACAAACTTCTGGTATGAACAAAATCATTCTCACAAAGAAAAATTGGAAGTATTTACTTGCAGATTACTTCATTTCTACATTCTCAACATACCCAATAACATATGAAAAAATCGCAGCATACCATCATGTCCCCAAATGTCCCTTCGCTAATAAAATACATTTCCCCATCTAGAATTTACTGGTTGATGAGACCGATTTATACCGTGCGATAAATCATCAGGAGCTGAAAGAATAACTCCTAACTTTTATCAATAATTTACTAAGAGAAATCCTTTTATTTGTCAACATATAGACATACAATTCAACTGTACGCACAAGAAACTACCCTCTTACATAGAAATATTCTATTGCAGTATCCATTCAAAACAGGGAAAAACCCTCTGAAGTTACTACCTAATGCCCAATGGCTTTTATCCACATAATATCGAAAACATTAGAGATACCTATGTAAAAATGTTTAAAATCATTCCAATAAAAAGAAAATTCTTACCACCGCACCACTATTGGACCATCACCTTTGGACTCACTAAAAACTATGCCTCCTTTCATCAACTACTTAATTTAAGGGAACATATTTCTCATGAGATTTGAACGAGATCATCACACAGTATCAGCGATTTTGTGTGTCTCTCAAGCATTTGGTAAGGTTTGATACTGTAGGCTTCAATACTTATTCAAAACCGCAGGTCATTAAAAGTATTTATACAATGTAATAACTGAACCACAGATCGTTAATTATAAAAGTAGACACATTTTCCTCTATGATACCCACAACAAATAAATACCGGAGTTTCGCAAAGTTCAAATCTTTCACTATAAAATCTTTACATGACATATCTATCCTCACAACATCAAACAAATATTTCCCTTTTCGCTGACAGTGCTTTACCAATTTATTATGACTTCTTTGCAAGAGCATCCACAGTCAATCGAAAACTGGACTAAAAATCCAGGCACGAACTAAATTCAAAAAACAACAGCTGAGATATTCACAATTAGGTACGTAGTCTATCCACCCCCCTATCCTTAAACGACACCGAAATGCCTTGGACCCTTAAGCACAACTTAAAGAAATATCTTGGGCTACATCCTGATTCTCAGCTAACTTGAAAATATCACACCACTATTAAATTCAAACACGTGAATAAAAAAATATACTAACATTCTTTTCCCACAATGAACTGTCATTCTTCTTTACCTACCGCATTCACACTTCTGTAAATAACACTATCCGACCACAGTTATTACATGCCTGCCTAGTCAGGTAAAATGCTACACCTACCAATACATGCAAACTCCAAATATTCATAAACAAAATTCTCTCAAAGGCTACTAAAACATCCTGGTTCGTAATAAACAACTCTCTTATATATTGAAATTCCTACCATTTAAAATTACACGTATTCTTTATGTCGTAACTACTATTTTTGTATTTAATGAATCCCCGGTATCTTGCGATTTCAAGTAGACTTCATAGATCCCCCCGACTATCTGAGACTTAGAAATCGCTACCTTCTCTACTCACGCATCACGATGATTTCATAAACCACTAAATCATTTTATCTATTGACTTTTCCTTATAAATATTAAACTGTGTTTTTTACACATTCGCAGTTTACTTTGAATATTACTAAAAATTGTAATATTAAGACATTTAATATATTTTGTGCTATATAGTAAAGAAGAATTTGAAACATGATCAGAACAATTAAGATGTAATATGTAAAATTTCCGCTGAATTTCTTGTTTGTTGGTTCATGAGTAGACCTTGTATTAAAAGGTAATATTGCTTATACGCTTACCTCGAACTAGACAGTAGTACTACATACTTGATTCCGCTGATTTGGAAATTATTTCAAGTAATTTTGTAAGATAATGCATATTTGAGTGTTCGCAATTGTGCGAGTTACAGAATACGCAATTTTTAAAATTCATTTATCTCAAATGAAAACCACATAATTCGTCTCCAAGTAATAAAAGAGGGTCATTATCAGCAATGAATAGAAGAAGGTAATTTTGATGTAACAAATGTAATCAAAGACACGAATTTCCCGATACCATTACGAAACATCGAAATGTGCTGCAGAACCAACACTTCTTCCCATTTCTAAATACTAAAAACTTCCTGAAACTTTGCCCAATTATTTAGGTAATTTAACCCCGAAGAAGACTATTAAAACTTTTATTTTCTGAAAATGAATATTTGTATAGCAGTGTGTCCTACCTACTTTTGTACTGTTGATAATTATTCCTTGAATGCTGCTCGAACATGAAGAGAACTTTTAACAGGAAACCACGATAATCTGGTGTTGGAAATGACCGACAATTTTCGGAGGGACATTCATTACAATGACCGCACAATATCATGGCATACTATTTATGAACCACACGACGTGTAGCAAATGGAAAGTCCCAAACAGTCAATGCGTTATAAGGCGGAATATCAGTCGGAGATATAATTACGTCTCCAGTCTAACCTAAGAAATGCCACAGAACATTAGGACGGAGGAAAAAGTTCAGCGCAACATTTCACCGAAAGCGAACATTGAAAAGACCGACGGCACTGCATCGACTTTTGGGACGTCATGCGTGTTCTTTGTGAGAAACCTCATTGGGAAGACGAGAAGAGTGGCCGAGGACAAATTTGAACGAATTCGACAGTTTTAACGGAATCAATATTTCCATCAGCGAATAGCGCGCCGCCTCGAAAGAGCGGCCGTCCATTCAAAGACGAGTAGAAGAAACCTCTTAGCCATGCGCCCACGAATCGCGGCGGCCGATGCGACGTTTATGTCACTTTGCTGACCGTTTCGGGAGACTCCACGTTGATTGCCGGCCAGAAAGTCCCGCCTTCCAATAATTCAAGAAGTTATTGGAGTTTCTGAAAGTCGCCAGTCGTATTTTCGTTTACACCATTGATTTCTTTACTCTTCGAGGAGGAGGCAGGAAAATAAAGCTGCAAAAAGCTGAAACCCATTGCATTTTTTTCGGTTTAGTTTATTATCACACTTCAATTCACTTCACAGAATAAGTGGTCGTAAGCTAACAAAGATGTTGCAGAGCAAATTTTGTATTCATGTTTCCTTCCAACTTGCATGAGGAATGGAAGAATTTTGTTACAATTTGCTCATTAAAATAAGTTAAATGGTTCATTTTCAGAAAGCGAGTGTTGGGAGGGAGAAATAAAAAGATGCGGATAAAGAGAGAAAAAGGGCGAGAGAGACAAGAAAACAAGTGACATGCCCTATGTATTAGTCATTAGCTTAATATGCAAGTTAATCGTACGAATATTGGGAACATTATAAACGTATAATGTTGTTTATATGGAAATATTGTTTCTTTACTAGGAATAAACAGAGAAAATTCTTTTGATCTTTTTATAAATTACAGGAATATTCCAGAAAACCGAAAAGCGAAATTAATTTTAATTTCTTTCCTACGCATAATTTTAATAAACATTGAAACAAATATCTTATTATAATCGTAATAATTCATCTTTTGATTTAAATTACATGACTCGTGCTGTGGAACACGTGCTTGATATTCCAGCTCCAATGCGGCTCGTAGCACTGATTCACATGCTGTGATGGCACTTTGCATCGAAGGAGCAATCGCGTTACGCAGCACAAAGCGCCGCTGAGCCTGTTTTCAATCCCTCTTTTCAGGTGCAGTGCGTTGCTCCCTTAGGGCTTTTATTGGTTGTGACGCGTGCCCCGCCGAGGGCAAGAAACAGGGGAGGTCGAAGCTGTTCCAGCGGGCGAAGGGCGAACGACCGACCCTGCCGCTGGTCTCGTCGGCAACGGAATGGCGGTAAAAAATCCTCCAATCACAAGGTGGCATCAAAGCTGGCAAGCAGTAGCCAGGTACCTGACGGGCACTTGTTGGATTTTCCGGTATACTGGTCTGTAAGTGAGTTCTGCATGAACCATAATGATTGACTGTGATTGAAATGCAAGGAAGTAAGTACTAATAAAAACAAACATTTGTTATCAGTACATTACTTTGTATCTGATTTTATGATTTGTGAGAATGTATTTAAATGACCTCATAAAAGAATAAACCATTCAACAAATTTTGTTTTTATAAAAATAAATATAATAATACACATAATAATAATAATAATAATAATAATAATAATAATAATAATAATAATAATAATAATAATAATAATAATAGTAATAATAGTCACAATTCACTCATTTGTGAATAATAATAGTTACTCACGCAACTCTACAAAAATATTTTGCAATTCCTTTTTACACAATAATTTCTATTCCACTACAGAAGTAAAACAAAAAATTATATACATCATCAGTGGGTGTATTTATTTTTCAAATCCTTACTATTACTGTTATTATTATTATTATTATTATTATTATTATTATTATTATTATTATTATTATTCTGCGTTCACAGAGCCAGGACTTGTGGAAGTTCGAAAGTCTGCAAATAGGAGCTGTCACTCAAAAATCAATAAATCTTCAATCCCCAACGCACTCTGCCATATCCTTCTTCCTCGCAATCGTTGAATCGTCAACTTCCCCGTTCCGTCCGGGAGCAGGGAGCCTTCCAAAGCGCGTCTTCCGGATTCGGGGGCGTTATGAGTATTCGGAAACGGAACAAACCGTAGAGTTCATCAGCCCCGTTTCTGACACAAAACATCGCGCCAGCTGGCGTAAACGGGGCCTTCAGCCTGTTATTAGGAGGGCGGGGTCGGGGTCTGGGAGGTGCGGCACCGCCACCGCCACCGCCGCCGCCGCCGGGTAGAGACCGCCGCACCTTCTACCTGCAGCAAGATGAATGGGAGAGTAGTACGTTCCGTCCACGCCGCGGGGAAACGAGCAATAGATTCACAGTTACGTCTGATTAAGATGATTTAAGCGTCATTTCCTTCGACGCGGTCGCTCTTCGGGCCTTCGTTGCCGCCTTCGCGCCTCCCGCTTGCACACCCGCTCGCCTGCTCGCCCGTTCGCCCGAATGCCAGGCTGGCGTGACGCGACGCCCCCCAGCCGCGCGGGCAGCGATGGCGGGCGGCCCGCCCCGCGTCGGCTCGCGACGCAGCCGGCTCTCACAACCACGGCAAGCAAAACACTCGCATAACGAACTCCATTTTTCTTTCACTCCTTTCTCTATCTAATTCACTGTTTCCTCAAGTCCCGCGAAGGGAGTCCGTGGCCAATTAAAATTAATTTGGTGGTGCGTGCACAATCTCAGGGGGTTCCGCGAAAGTTCCAATCGAAAGTAAAATAATTGTGTACATTCTCACTACAGTTCAACTTAAAAATAAATAGTAATAAATATTGGTTGTCATTATATTATATTTATGATTGTCCGTTAAATGTATTGGATTAAATATCTATTGATTTTAGACAGTCAATTTCAAATTTAACACTACAATCAATACATATTTAATCCAATACATTTAACAGACGGTCATAAATGCCAATCAATAAAACAATTTATTTGAAATTGAATCGATGGGAGTCGGGGCCGACTGCGCCCGCCTACCTGGCTACCCGCCCTAAACTTGTTTGCAGAGGAACAAATTCTTTGAAAGCTAAAGAATAATTGCACCTACGTCATTAATAATAATTAAAAATTGTTTAATTATTAATTTCAAAAGGAAAAGTATAATTTTAATAAACGTTTCTTTTTGTAATTTCTCAATTGTATTGTTGTGCAAGATTATTTTACTTGGAGTGTCATCGTCAGAGTTTTGAGGAGGGTTTCGTGGGCATAAGAAAATTCGAAGAGAAATAATTAACCAACAATTATTAAATTAATCTGGAATAACAATATGTAAGAATACTTTGAATATATCCATGTATTCTTATATTTTTGTGTGTACACTTGCATGTTTGCAGGGATGCACACTTTAAAGCTTCTTTCTAAGTCATCTTTTATTTTTTACAATATTTTTTTCCCTTTGTAAATGTTAATAAATATATTGTGCCTAAAAGCTGTCGAGTAAATCAGATTTTCATTTGAAAATAATTATGAAATTCAAATTGTTTTCCTCTAATTCTTCCAAAAGAGCATTATTTATAGTCTTTACAATTTTTCTTATACTGACATTAATACAGAATTCATGATCTCATATTATGATTAAAACACAAATACGATAATTGTTTGATCAGAGATGTCAAGGGTCCTGTATAGACTAAGAGATTTCCACCTTCGTTGTCCCAACAATATTAAGATATAATTTTTCTACAAACAGGTTGTATGAACATTTTATAATTCGAGTAAAAAGTTAAAAGTACATTCATAACTAGACTTTTTAATAGAGTACATAATAACGCTCATCTTTATTTGATTTTCTTTATTTTCCTGATTTACTTTTCTCGGATTCATGTCTTTCTTCTGCCCTTTTCGATATTGCACGCTCTTCTTCACACTTTTTCTTTTCTGTTTCTTTTCCGTCACATAAACCATCCGCGCGATTGTATCACCTCCTTGCATGGTATGAATTTGTGTGCTAGATGATCTGTCATTTAGAACATGCATTGGTGCATGTTCCTGCCCGATCCATCCTGAAACGTTCTTTGCACATTACGCAAAAAACGAAAACCTTAGCGTTTAGAGTTAAAAGCGTAACCTTAGAGTTAAAAGCTAGAATACACAATTAGTTCTGAGTAAATATTTTCAAATTGTGGACTTCTTAAACATTTGAGCGTAAGCCGTCAAAAATCGCATACCAATAAGGGAAGGGTCAACCAGAGACCACAGTGTAGTTTCTTTTCCTACATCTTCGTTTACGTAATAATCTGCTGGTTCATCGGTTAGGACTTCTATTATTAGAACCTTTCTTAACTCTTAATGATAGTTTCGGTTTTCTACGCTCATAAAATGATTAGAAAAAAATAGTGAAACCGCCATCATGTGCGATCGCTTTACGTTCTCTTGGGTTACGCCTGCCCATAAACGAATTGGTATCATATTGTAGTACCTGTAGATGTAGATAACAGTTGTCCTATCTACATTGTACATGCTGAACTTGTTTCCATTTGTGCCCCGGCAGAAAGTACAGAAAATGGTCCAAATGCATTTGCTCCTGCCATTCCTTAAACTTGCAGAAAACAATTGTTATATATTTCCAAATACATTTATCAATAGTTCTTAAATTTAAAAAAAATATTTTCCAACTATTTTGCAATTTATGCTGAAGTCCGACGTTGACCCCCCATTGATGTTCTGGTAGCTGAAAGCCATTGGTATATAACTGTTTATTATAGTACACCCCTACAGAACGTTATCCATAGTTATTAACTGTTTTGTACGTTAAATAATTAATATATTGCATACTAAGTAATCAATGAGACGGGTAGGAGGCATTGCTAACTTTTTTTAAATAGGTTTTAAGAGACAGATTATCGGGTCTTCATCCAATGCATGGTAAGTAAATGTGCATTATATTAGAGTAACGGTAGCAATACCTCGAAGGCTACGGATTCGTGAGTGAAAACCGAAAAAGTTTTTGTGATTACCTATAGCATTGAGACATCGTATTTACACAATATTTGACCAATACTTAGAATAAAGAAAATTCACGAAAATTAGCCTAAAATAGCTTATTTGAAGTATTTATCTATTTAAGTATATTTCAACCAAAAGGGGAAGTTTCATTTTTTCCTGGTAATAATATCTCTGACTCACATGTCATTTACATATGAATTGAACGCGTTTCACATACAGCACTGTGCAAGTAATTTTAAAATTAAAATTGTAATCGAAAACTATTTTTTATATCAGAGCTGAATTCCAAAGTATACCAGGCACCTGCTATTTGGAAGATTAGACGTCATGACGGAATGAATGAGACACGCTCTTCGCACGTACTAGCAACAACAAAAACGCCAAGGAAACTGTCAGCTGTGGTGGCGAGGCAAAACAACATGAGTTAATGCTTTTATATAATCCATAGGCAATTCCCACTGTGGCGTTTTCGAACCACGGGTCAATTTCTAATGGAAGCCAAGCTTTCAGATTCAAAGCGTACAACGTTAATTACTGATAATCAAATAACAAATATAGAAGGAAAATCTTGCAAAAACGTAGAAAATACTTTTACATTTCTAAATATGAACATGCATTCGTAAAAGTGGTAAGATCCTACAATAATTATGAATGTCACATGGAGCCTTTTTCAGAAGTGCGACCACCGCCGCTTTGGAGAGACTGTATTTTTCAGCATAGGTGCAAAATTGTTGAACCCTCATCATTAACTGTTAATGGTTATCGATTAACAAATATATTTAAATATTTATTTTTCGTATGCATGTGGAGGTAAATATAGTTTTCATTAATTCTGCTGATATTTGTAAGATGAGCTGGATTGTACACCCTAGTAGAGCTGGATTGTACACCCTAGTAGAGCTGGATTGTTAAAGAAGAAATTATTTAATATAATAAAGAATTGTGTATTAATTTTCATATTTTCAAATAAGCTTTATTGACATGAATTAATTTTCGACGCAAAATTAAATGCCTAAATAAAATTGAAAAACAATTCGTTTTTTTTCTTTCATAGAACATTTGTTTTGTTAAAGTTGATGCTAGCGTCATTATAAGCCTAAGATGATAAAAAGGTTTGGAAGTATACTGAAAATATTCGATGTTGTGTAAATACATAGTCCATAAAATGCACCTCCGTCAAGTACAACGAATCATTTTTATTTAAAAAGGAAAAGCCTATCTCATTACTGCACTATTTACTAGCATTTTATTTTGGCCAACATATATAACATGCGCATGAAAAATTTTAATTTTCGGCCAAAAATTAATGGAAAATTTATATGGATCTTTTCAGTTTGTTTTTGTGCACCTTAATCATACATTTTTTACACTCGATTTACACACATGTATTATTATAAGGTACTATTTTGTTATTACAAACCTTTTGGTATATAATATTTTGGTATTGGTATTTTTCATTCTTCAATTTCAAATTCTTCATTCATTATCAATGAAATATTTTCTAATATGTATTTTGTATTATCATGCTTAATTTGCACCTTGAGTATTGAAATTCTTACAAGAACATCGGGGTTGTAAACAGAATTGGTATCTCTGATATTATCATTTATTCAGTTACAAACAATTCACGAAGAATGAAAGTTTCTCAGAGATAGAATATATTCTTAACTAGCCTTCCATGGCGCATCTACCAGAAATTTTAATGTTAAAAATCTTTGAGTCACACAAGTTTATAACAAACAAAACTTTTAAACACAATACAGTTGCCTGCCTTGTCCATTTTTGGTATAGAAATTTACTAAAAAAATGTATCGTTAGAAATTCTTTAAAAAAATTGTTTCAAAGCAAAATTATATTTAAGGATCATCAGTGATATGAATTGAGTGGTAACGATTCATTTTATTTCAGAAAGGCATTGGCATAATAATTCATAGCGTTACTATGGATGTTCGCAGCCTTACTAGTCTATAGATTCCTTAAATTTCCTCAAAATATGTTTATTTTCTTGCATTCTTCCAGAATATTTTAAAACTGTCCGGCTAAAAATACAGTAGTAATCAGTAATACAGTACTTTTTGAACACCGCTCTAGGTACCTTAAAGCCTCCACAAAACGCGTTCTATATGCTTGATTTTCCCCACCTAAGATACATTTTTCTAAATTTTTCTTTTTTGAATGATCTGTTTGGATCAGGAAAAAAATAGTATGTTCCTCACTAATCTAAGACGAATAGAATGACATCTCACACGTCCCGAATGGTAGACCAGAAGTGGTCTGACAGCGAGTAAGGGACGGACACGAACACAGCCTATATGTAGGGTATAAATTACACTTCTATTTCTAAACTTGTGTAATGGAGTACAAAACATATTCCATCCATAACGGTTTGGGTGATTTGTAGTTTCGTGAACTGGAACTCGAAAGGATTTGCAAAGTCGATTCATAGAATAGAAATAATATGTGTTCAAAGCATACTGATTGTATGAAAACATTTAAATAAATATAACATTTCTAGCAAACAAATTACATTTTACAATATTAAATACGACACTAAACATTTAATTATTAAGTATCCTTCTGGATGGAGAGAGCACTTGCAATTCCTGTTTAGAGCGAAACTCACCATAATAACTTTACCAAATAGTTCACAATTATCAGAATGAAGACAATTGTAAGTAGGAAAGCGTATATGTAATACATAGAGTTGGTAAAGTCTTGTTTGTATAGACCATAATTTGCTCGATAAACATTAATTTTAAGTGGAAAATTGATACTAACGCAAAATATATTACAAGATAACTGAATAATTCCATTCAAATAAAATGTAAGTTTGTACACTTAGTCCAAATGGCCTTGAATTTGAAATTCACGAACACATTCAGTCGCTCGGGAACTAGCCGCTAGGAAGGTACAGTTAACTCTTTGTCAACCCAGGCATAGCGTACCCCTGACAGAAAGAAGTACCAAAAGTGAAATGGACCACGCACTAAAGCAATGTAATATTACAATTCGTTTCACAAGCAGATAGTTAATTGATATATGTTCATCTGCTTCGGTGGCGCTTGGCGTGAAATCCCTAACCCCATTTACAAGGTCTCCACCGAGCGTCCATCGCAAGCTCCGCTGGAAGCCTCCTATTTCGGCATTATCGACGAGCGAGGGCGCTGCCCAAGGCAGGGAACGAAGGCGAAAGCCCCGTGGCAGAACGCCATGGCGACGCCGCCAGTCTCCGCCAAGAGAGACATCTTGGAGCGGACGAGCGACGGGCGAGCGGCCATCCGCCTCCGCCGTCGGCCCCACCCCACCCCCGCCAGCCCGCACGTCCGCGTTCGCTTGCCCACCCGCCCCGCCCCGCGTCGCGTCGTGCCTCGCCCGCCCGGACTAAGGCCCGCCCGCCCGCCCGCCCGCTTTCAGGGATGCAAGCTCGCTTCCCGGGGCATCCATCATACTACAGCATTCTCAGACAAGAGACGTCGCTGACGTAAAGCACTCTCTTTCGGGGGCGTCTTTGCACACCGTTGTCCCCGAAAGACAACGATAAGCGACCGATATAGACTAGGTCAAAAATAAAGCAGTCATAAAGGCAAAGGGGTCGTAATGACGAAGGAGTGGAGCATCATAAATGGGACTCAAAGGAAAATGTATACTCAACAATTACGAGGAGATATCTTGCGACTGGGGACAAAGTAAAGCGAGGGACGGGCAGGTAAAACGATACAGACAAGTGGAAAAGGAGTTCTTTTGTGGATTTATCGGGGTTCTTTCAGGCCACAAAGGACACGTTTGCGTTTTTCTCGGGGCGTGGCGGGTGGAAGACGGGGGAGGGGCGGAGTAGGGGTCAGAGCGGGGGGCGGAGCGTACGGAGCAATGGGCGCGGGGGCGTGGCGTCGTGGGCGGGGCTCGAATGGGCGGGGTCGTGGGGCGGGGCCGTCCAGAGCGGGACCGTCCGGGGGCGGAGCCGCGTGGCTGGGCGAGGCGTGGCGCGGCGCGGCGTGGCGCAGCGTGGCATGGCGTGGCGTGACGTGGCGAGGTGTGGCGTGCCGAGGCGAGGCGTCGCCGCCTTGGGCAGGTCGATGGCGCGGGGTCGTCCGCAAGGGGCGCAGGGCGCTAGTGGACGGCGAGAGACGGGCGCGGGAAAGGCGACGGCGCCTCGCCCACCGTGCCCACGACGCCCCGACGCCGTCCGCCGCGACGTCCCGCCGACGACGTCGGCCAAAGGCGGAAGGAAGGCGGCGCGCCGACGGCGGCGCCCGTCTGCCCGTCGCTCGCTGCCCGTCGCCCGCCGCCGCCTTGTGGTCACCCCGCATCCCCGCTTCGTCTCGCGTAAGTGTTTACGGGCCCCGTACACACGTTCTGGGGGTGCTCTCCCCAGAGTTGCCCAGTAACGACTTCTCCGAACGGCTCACGCAGCAGCGTGGCTTTGCATTTTCATTGACTAGGGCGGCTCAGCTGCTACTCACACGTTTGGGGCTCGTGAATGAATGGATATGGTTACCTGAAAAGACACAACTTGAAACGATGAACGATGTTGCGTTCACAATCACGGCCATTCAGTGAACGAACACCAAGCACTGGGTGACCTTTCGTACAACTTTCTCAAAAGCGTACCAGTACACGTACTTCCCTGTTCGATTACCGCCATCTAAATACCGTACATCTAATGTTCCCACGATCACAATAACTTGCTAAAAACATGGAACTAACAATTCGGGGCATTTCTGGGAAAATCTCACAATTTAGACGTAATGTTTTCAAAAATTCAGCGACGTACAGCAAAGAGGCATGGCATTCTTAGTTCAATGGGAAGGATAATTTGAACCCAAGTCCATCCCTGGGAAAATGAACATCAAAAGCACCCAGAACGAGTTACGAATACTATGAATGACTCCACCTCTCAAGGAAGTATCTGAGATTTTACGTAAACTCCATAATCACAATAGATTTAGATAAGATGTCCAATGGCACGCTAACAGAACGGAATTAGAGATTACAGTTTATAACATGAATGAAGCGAATTTTTCATTCGTTATTTCATTCAACGAGTATGTCAAGGTTATATCCTTGTCGTAGTATTACGAAATCCCCGAAAACACAAATGAGAGAATACTTCATTGCCGTTTTCTGTTATTCAATTCAGTTAGTGTATTAGACTGTTACGAAAACGTGCTAAAAAATCGGTAAGTAATTTCCCATAATTTTCTGAAAATGAAAAAATAAGCGGAGATTGTCATAGACGAAAGAAATACTGATTCAGCCGATGCTGAATCAAATTTTCAATTTCATGTTTACCTGATACATTGCTTTTCAATGTCCTCATGAAACAAATGAAAGAAATTGTACATGTTCTGTTGCAATTAAAGTTAATATGTATTTTTTTTTCTTTCTTTGTAGTGAAATAGAAACATGCCCTCCTTATATTAAAGAAACTACGTCTCTCGAGCGAGCTAAGAGAACGCAACGATTTAAAATCCCGACCGGTAAATGAACGGCTAGGGGAAGCTCGCAGCCAGGGTATTTCAATGGTAACATGCGAAGGTAGGAGCGAAAGTACTTCAAACGGCAGGCGAGACGTTTCGAAAAACAGCGGCCTCTGATGAAGTAAAGTTTTTAATTTCACGTTGCGCCCCTTACACGTGCTCGTCCGTCGAAAGCGAAGGTCCGAGGAGGTCTGGAGAGTCCTGCAGCGGCTAGGCGGTGCTGACACTGATTATAGGCTCCCAAATCCAGATGGGCCGAACGGCGCGCCCGAGGGTCAGCGGCCTCGGTGGCGGGGGCGGGGGCGGAGGCGCGGGCAGCGGGGATGGGGGCGGCAACGATGCGCCCACTCCCACGTCGGGGACGCGCACGAAATAAAGCAACACAAGCGTGGAGGGGCGAGGATCTCACGCCACCCTGCGTAGTGCCGCCCCCGCCGCACTTCTCACGCCGCACCGTCGCCGCCGCCACCGCTTCCAGCTCGCCCCGCTCCGCCCCGCCCCGCCCCGTCGCGGTCCAGCGTGTGGACGCAGCGCTGCACTTCGCCTCCGCTCTCCGCCCGCTCGGGTCGCCGATGTCGCCAAGTGGAATAAACGCGATTCGCGTGCGGTCGCGAAAATGCACTGCTCGACTTATCGATCGCACTGAGAGCGTTAGATAATATCCATGTGTAGAATAGTCTACGATAGTAGAATATTCATGAATGCTACAATTCCCTACTATTTTCCACTGTATATGAAGGCTCAAACGTGACAGAAAATGTTTTGATATAGTATCAACTAAAAATAAAACGTCTATAAAAATAAAAATTTTATATAGACAAATTTATGTAATTCATATCTTAGAAATGTTTTCCTGCGTTGTGCATTTGAATTACATCACAGCAGTTAACTCATTTCAGAAACAAATATTTGAGAACGTAGCTTCGGTAGACCACTAAACTGATCCCAAGCGGCATTGTAGTTTTGATACTCCATTTTCACCTCTCCTTGTTGGCAGTTGCGCTGTGTGTAGAGGTTTTGTGTCAAGAGGTTTTGAGTTCGTATTTTCAAAACTGAATGTAATGACGTAAAAACAAATGATACACTTTCATACGTTTTAATACAACGAAAGGAAAAGTCTCCAATTGAATCGTAAGTTGATCAGAACATTCAGAAAACCTAAAGCAAGACAAATTTAAGACGATTAATGCTCATATCCTCGTTTGATATCGTAATGAAAGTGTACATTATGCATTCCCTTCGTGTGTGCTTACACCAACAAGCGCAATACTACATCCAGCGACTTTCAATTTGAGTATAGTCTCGCAACGGGCGTGTTCGGATTACCGAAAGGTGGCCGTTCAGACAGGCTCTCCAGCCGCCCTGCGCCATACTTCTCGTGTCACGGGTTTCAGGCTCCGCCGCACGGCGCTCCCCACGTTCCTCGTCCCGCTCTCCACCCCGCTCCCCGCGCCACGCTCCCCGCTCACCGCTCCGCCACACGCTCCGCCCTGCCACGCCCTTCCCACTCTGCGTGCCTTTCCGCCTGGTCCAGTGAGGAGGCTGTTCGATGCCACGCACTTGGCCTTCCCATTTCTTACTCCACCCAAGTAGAATCCGTACGTTTTTATGATAGTCTCTGAAATTTCGTGAGAGATGGCACACGGTGAATGCATGCATTCCAAATGATTTTTTCCTAATTTCCAGCCACCTACTAGAAATTTTATCCGTACAGATTTATTAATCGCCTAAAAAAACAGTCAAGTCTGTGCATGCCGTATCTATGTCCAGATCTCTGGACTCCCTGCCCTCACTCTTTTTACTATACATAATTGAATAAAAAATAAAGGTACCAACGAGCGTCTAAACAGCATTTGATAATAAACAAATGTTTGTTTCTGTGTCATAGAAACTATTTGCATAGACAAACTAGCTACACGTTTAATTTAAAAATAACGCGGACCAAATATATTGCTGACGAAGGTATAGGTGGTATTGCATAATAGATAAAATTCCTTTGGATATTCCTTCGACGTTTCCAATTTAAATACTAAATTGCATATCGTGTTCCTTAAAAATGAATATTGAAGGAAAATATAATTACTTGTCAAGAATATTATTTTAAGTAAGTTATTTTTCCCATGATACATGAATAATATATCTTGCGTGTCTTGTTCATGTGCAAAGGGGAAAAATTAAACTAATAAAGGTTTCTGTGTCTCTATATTATCATTAAAATGATTTAAACAAGGTATATTTTAAAATAAATGACTAATTATGAGTTAAATGGAATTATTTTCAATATTTTCGTCATACGAATATCTTAGAAACAATTATTGGTATAACTGACTACTGAATGTGCGTTGTAAATATTATGATAATTTTAATTTTGTAAACACTGAATCTTATTTTGTCTGCCAGAGAATAGCAAAATGATTCGTGCTCGGGTTCCATTATAACGTGGAATAACAGTGGATCATGAAATGGATGATGACATAAATAAGCGTTGTAAAAGCCTTGCTCCGCAAATATGGGGTACTTTTGTGGCATTAATATTACCTCGAAAATATTTCACATTTTTACTATATCTGTTGCTTTTCTTGGACAGTTTAATTAAGTTAGGGTAAGAGGAGAGAATGAAGTCAGAAAGATCGAGGACCACATCTCGTGCCACCGCTGAACGAAACTTCCTCTTTGCCTCCCTTTGAGTTAGAAAACAAATGTAGTAGGTTTAGCATCGTACGAAACAGCTTGCATGACAGAATCAACGTTTCTAAGGTGACGAGTGTTGTTAATTTAGATTATAGAAACGGTCAATACTTTAAGACTACAATCAAAATTAATGACATGTCTTCTAGGTCCCAAACTACAGCACTTCACAGCTGTTTGGTTTTTCCTAGGTGTACTCTCTTTTGTAATCACTCAGTAATGCCTCACAGAAATTGATCATGTAATGTAGTTTTAAAGTATTAGATTTTACAAATATAAAAGTCTCACAACAAAAATTCCATTTGTACACAATATAAACGAACTCCATACTCCCGTGTATTCCATACCTCGTACACTCCGTGTTTGTATTTCACTCTAAACTTTTGTAGTAGCATACATCATTATATGATTAACTTTATTACACAAAATACGAATTCTGACAATTGTAGTAAAATGCTGTAGCTTATCCTATATGTTCGTGGACTTGTGCTCAGAAGACTAATATCTAACATCAATGTCCACGTATACACTTTGAGAACTACATACCTTTTTTCTGTCTAGTGAGTAAACGCAGTAATACAAGGAGGGAAAGGGCCAAAGATGTGGAGAATATTTCTTTTTGTACAAATTGAAAAATATTACAGTAAACGAAATTTCTGAATGTCTGCAAAGTCAACAAACAAGTCTTTAAATATTTATTTTTGTGCACTTGTCAGTGAAATGATTTTCAAACTCTCCCATTCGCAGTTGAAATGTGTAACCAAAAATAAAAAAAGAAAGAGATAATACAATGATAAACTCTGATAAATTTTGAGTTAGGAATACAATTTTTTGCCGGTAAAATAATATTTTCTCAAAACTATTATCTACCATCAAAATATAAAGTATAAAATACGCATGTAACGAACAAAGTGAAACACAGTAAAAAATGTTGTAATGCAAGGACTTGTTTTCTGGTATTCTTTCACTAAGATCAAGCCACTTCTAGTACCTAATTTATACCAAACAAATGTATATGTTTTTTAGATTTTCTTGGTATAGCCTTAACCTTTTAAATTGTCTCTACGAGTGACAGAATTTTCAGACCTCCGTAAAGCAGACAGACAATAGCTTTACTTAATGGAATTTCATTTGCCTTCCTTTGAATTATTTCTTCGCTAACTGTTCCTTACGTTTAATTATTATTAATGAATATCGCTAATAGAAATAAATTACACAATAAATATAACAATTTTTACCAAAAATTATTTATCTTAGAACAAAAATTTTCTTTAATGTAATGCACTTCTGGAGATCTTTATTATACAAATATATTACGACATCAGATGCAACTTGTGATAGCTATAGTAACAATTTCCAGATTTTATTTTTATCTTCGTTAATATGGAGAACATGATTATTTATTAATATTCTTAACACAATTTGAGTATTTATTAATATTGATGACACTAATGAGTATTGTAGAATATTGGCTTAAACTTTATATTTTTTAAATATTTTAAAGTAAGAAACTATTTTCTAAAAGCCTGAAATTACACTACTGTGTATCGCCGTAGTTTTACTTTCCCGTGCCAAAATGAGAATAAAGAAATGACAGTAATTCCCAAAATAATTGACAACCATCAAACAATGAAGTATAATATTTATATAAATATGAACAAAACTTTTAGTGCAAAAATGTGAGAAACAAAAATATTTCAGTGTCATATTAAAATCTTAAGCGAAGGATACATTGAAACAATCTTATTATTTCAGTCTGAACCTTCAATTATTAATGACAGTAGACGTAGTTTTTAGATCACTGGTATTCAATGTCTTGATTTATCAATGTACCTATTCTCGAGGTTCTTAACCAACTAGTCACACTTGAAAGATAGGAACAGCAATCAATAATTTATGTTTATCACTTGATAATGAAAATAAATGTCTAAAGAACAGTTCATGAAAGTTAGTGTTTGCAAGATTGCGACCAATGCATTACATAAATATGTCAGGCAATCGCATCAGGATCTATTCATTGCGCAACCTTTCAACGAGTGTATCCTTTACATTGGGAGGAATTGGGGTAAGATATGGACCAGCTATGAGAGTAAAATTTTACATGACGAAATATAGATTTCCGAGAGTTGCATTAAATTAGTAACTGGACATTTTTATTTCTTATCTTTCATAGTCCCCCTTTGTAACTGTAAAATATGAAGTGATGAACAAAACAGATATAGAATTACAGTATTTAAATCTGATACATTATTGCACTCTAATAGTAGTTTCGAGTTCAAACATGGTTAAAAATTAAGGAAACCATTGCATGATGAACATCAATTCTTAATACTGATTTTAATCAAATTCACTGATGCTTACAGAAGAAATGTTTACTGAATATTACCAAAGTCGTCAACTTCACGTAGTTCTGTTACTTGTTGTTCAACGTTATTTTGTAGGACAACTTTACCGTAAATATTTTAGGCGGAAGGAATGAAAAGTAAAAGAGTTACCACATACTTTTTAGTGTAAAACGATCGTTCCATGTCTTTTTTTCTGAAGAAATTCTTTTTTGCATTTCTTCCCCCTCTCCTACTCTAATTCAGTTATGTGAATCCTTCATTGAGAATTTGATTTGAAGATCCTATGAAGATCTTTCCATTGAAGATCCTATTTGGGTGCTCATCTTTGAACCTGAAACGTGTTATTTTAGAGAGCTCAATTTTCCTACCGTTTATAAAATCTTTTCTTTTACGTTATTTTTCTGTAGATCATGTTACAGAAAATATTACCTTCTTTCCAATTAATAACGAAGATTTTTTATCGTTTTCATTACTTCTATTTCCTTGTTATGACAAAAGGTCTGCAAGTAGTACGCAGTACCAATTTATTTTTTAATCATCAAAAAATCTCTGGCAAATGGAATTTGTGTTTTACCTCACAAGAAATCTGACTTTCACAGATACTGGAAGCACTTGCTTTGCTACTTTCTTCCAACTTGTCATTATTTCACATGTCTTAGTCTATCACAAGCAAAGTCATAAAAAAGAGGGGTTCAATGATTAGGACCGTAACTTGTAGCGTCATCTTCTGAGAAAAGTGAAAATAGATTTTACTTGTGGCATTATTAATTATATTATGCACAGTAAAAGTCTTCAACGTGAAAAAAATATCTGGCTCGTTTATATCTAGCACCACGCTTTTCTTTTTTATTAATACATTTTTAAATTAACCAGTGACCACCTTTAAGCTAAACTATAAAAGTAAAATTATTTTGCCTTATACAATGCTGCAGCACCACACATTTCATTAACATGTTGTATGTTAAGATGTTATGTTATGTTTCATTAACATTTTATTCAATTTCAATTTTACCAGAAAGTTTTTACGTCCTGCGGAAGTTACTGGCACTCTATAAGAATACATAGAAGATTACATACCATATTATGTATATACTCGTATGTATGTAACTGAAAATCCACAAAAATTAGCAATTCCGAGTAACAAAAGAGGGAGTTATTCCAGAATATAAAATATAAAGATAAAACATGTATTGTAATATGATGAAGAAATTATAGTTTGAAGAGTACATAATAGTGCACGGAACATGCGCTACATTCCACGCACTTTCTATGTCGAACTTCATGCAGAATGCACGAGCCCTACAAAGATTTACACAAAAAAAAGCATTGTAACCCAGCCTGCTCTATTTTCGGCAACAATCAAATTTTCAACATTGCCAGCTTCGATAGCCGAGGTCGCTAAGGCTGAAAGGACAATAGCTGCTGCCTTGGCATGAAGGGTTCGTTCGAATCCCGCCCCGGGCATAGATATTTGTGCTTGTTAGTATGTGTTCCCCCACCGTCACCCCAAAGCTAAAAGTTACAGTGGTTGCTGTATGATCCGACAGTTGAAGAGCGACCTTAATAATTAAATTAAAAAAAAACAATTTAACACCAGGCCATGAATATTAATATTACTTTATTTTACATAGCATCACAATATTGTACAAATCAATGTGCCAATATTGCTTCAAATCATGTAATCTAGTCAAAACAATTATGTTTCTTTTTCATACTTCACGTACAATTCATATTATAAGAGAGAGGGATGGTAAAAACAAATTTTATACAAAAAAATTCCATGTACAATAGTTTTGATCGGCAAGGGAAATAATCAACCTTCCATATTTTATTTTCAATCTTTGTTAACTGCAAATGCTGTCAAGAAAAGGTTGATAATTTAGAACAAATAATATATTTGGCACGTATATGCCTGCGTTAGTGGTGCAAATGGACCATGGTACAAGAATGCGAACACGATTGTGGGTTCGTTACATGCAAAAAATGGATGTTTTCAACATGTGATTGTGGGTGATTCCCCCCCTATATTACCATGCGCTCTATCTGAAGGTCGTCCTATCCATAATCTTCAACTTATTGTCATCATTCACCCCCATGTGATCAAGCTAGCATTCTTCTCACAATGAAAGACACTACCGTTATTATCTGCCCAGGGAATGGAGGATATAAAGGCACATACCTCAAAAAGACTGCTTATTTAAATCTTTCTGGTGTCCTTTGTAGTTCAACTTCTAGCGGGAACATCTGAAAAAAGAAAATATTGAACTAATTTCATATATCATTAAAAAATCTTCATTATAATCCTAACTCAAGAAACTCCTTTTTCACATAAATTACAAGAAACTACAAAATTTGTTTTTACTAAAAGAAGAAATTCTACTGATCGTTCAGAAAAATTGCATCACGACTTCACTGTATATTCCAAGTATTGACTAATTATGAAAATAACTGCATTTCTCTTCGTTCAATATTCATTTAAAACATATTACAAAGTGTTTCATTAAAATTTACAAATATTTTTGTTGTGAACATTTTCTGAAATTGAGGACGACACCATCATTATATAGGTATATTAATACAATTTCAGTACAAGGCAAAAACGCGCCACTTAGTGCTATTCGTGGCTTCTTATGCACCAATTTTATACACATTCTCAATATGTAGCTGTATCGACCTCGATCAGGTCTTTCATTCAGCTTCCAGTTTTTCTGTGTTTCGTTTAGTTTTTTATCTAGTTCGTCTTAATATGTAGAGTTAATGTGGAATTATCTTGCTTTGCTTTTGGACAGTAAATGTAACTTCACGAACATTTTTCTTGCATTTTCCTTAGTTTTCATTTTGCTAGATGGGGGATGAATGAAGGTTTATTTATTTGTCATCTGTATAAAGTATCAATCAAATGTGTAGCTCATTTGAAGATTCGACTAGTTTGCAATAGCATGGGAGCAAATACTTCTTTTGATATGTTGCCAAACAACATTCGTTATTATCTTTATTAATAATTCAACTTTCGTTAACACCTTTCTTCATAATTAGTAGGGTAGTAAAATGAGCTAAACCGCGAGGGCATTGGTCAGCGTGCTCGCTTTCCATGACGAGACCCCTGGTTCGATTCCCGGTCGGGCAAGATTATAATGTGAGTTTTCCTTGTAATGCCTCAGTATATGTTGCTGTGTGACAACGAGAAAACTTACTTCTCAAGTTGAGAAGACAAGCATACGGCGTGGGGATGTCTTCGTGCTAATCACACGTACCCCTTTAACCCACGGTCGCGAGGCCGGGATGCTGCTGGTAGGCCATGGCCCATAGGCGGGCTATCTCGCCAAGAACAGACAGACAGAGTAATAAAATGAGGGGGTAGTGAACAGGGAGATCAAGAAAACTGGCGAAAATTGAATATCTCCTCCCATACGTCGCATACCACGTTTTACAGTATTTTTTAGGTTCAATGAGATCTAATCTAGAATTCTCTACTGAAGACGTGTCAGCACGCCAAATTTTGTTCCGTATTATTTTCTTTTGTAGAGTCCACTACTTTGTCAAATTAATCATTTTTTTATGTTGTCCAGCTATATCTGCATTAACATTACTTTTCTTTTTCACTTATAAACGCTAATAAAGAAACATTAGCGTGAAACTAATTCAGCAAAGCAACTTTAGTTTTATTTAACTTGAAATAATTCACAATAGTGAAGATGGACCTCCGCGTCATTCTAGCAAAGTAAAAACATTTTTCAAAATTCTGACAAGACACGTCTCTTTCTCTGAATTTCGTCAAAGTATTGGATTCTACTCCATAAATAAGTGTGAAAAATAATCTGTCGAGAATAACCAATGTGTTCAAAAGCCAAATGTCACTATTTGCTTCTCACTTGAAACGACAAGATATAGAATACTTGAAAATACTCAACATTTGCTTAGTTAAGTGACCACGAACAAACTTCTGTACATTATCTCCTCCAAGTGACACGGCATCCAAAAAGCTCCGAATCCGAAAAATGCGATAACGATGAAGGATTGATTGATTGATTTTTTCGTGTTTCCGGGCGCGTCAACTACTGTGGTCATTAGTCCCGTTAGTGTAGTGCTTTTTTTCTCGGGAGATGGCGGTGATCTTCCCCCGCTGGATGGTGAGATCCGGCGCCGACCTACCGTCGGCTAGTGGGGTTTCCCCCTAACCGGACTCTCCCACCAGTGGGGCACCGCCCCAGCCGGGACAAGCTCTAAGCTCCCGACCGGTCTCCCGGAATATGTGGTAATTTAGTGCATGTTAGTGTAAGTGTGTGTGTAAAGGGAGAGGATAGGACAAGGAAGAGGAAGGACAGATCGCGCGCGGTCCGTGGCCCGTTTGGCAGGGTACTGCTCCGGCATTCGCCTGGTGTTGATCGGAAAAACCACGGAAAACTACCGATCAGAGCAGCCGGCCGCTAGAATTCTCCTCCAGACGGCGATAACGATAAAGGAAATGACACCATTGCCCTTTAAAATGTACCCAAGCCTTCCGTAATATACGAGTATCAGTAACTCTAATTTGTTTAAAGACCCTGTGAGGGTTAACATTTCTTCTGGGATGAATTTTTCAATTGGATCCATTATTTTTATAATAGAAGTCTTGAGACTTATTCATCGGAAAGTTCATAAAATGTGCATTATCCCCATTATATTAAAATATAACAGAGCCTGTTTAAAAAATTGACAGGGAACCATGAGAGTTTTGCACCATGTTTCAGCAGCGTTTTGACTCTAGTGAACACAACAAATGAACTCTAAACATTCTTATCAGTGCAATAAAAGCAGTATTTTGCAATACGAGTATGTTTAAGTAATGTGGTGATTTTTTAATAATAATTATAAAGGGGTGTTGCCTAAACATTAAAACGGATTGCAATATAAGAGCACACATTTTTATTTATCATAACATCCTTCCATGCATTTCAGTGCATGTATATTGCATTTCAATTATAATGAAACTCAATTATCTCTGTTATTATTATTATTATTATTATTATTATTATTATTATTATTATTATTATTATTATTATTATTATTATTATGTTATTATTATTATATTGTTATTTCAGTTTTAACATCAAATGTTGCTTTTTTCTCGCCAAACTTTTAATACATAATATAATGTAACATAATTCTAAATTTGTAAAAATATTATATTTTTTATATCCATATTTTGTTTCAAAGAAACCACTATAATGGGAAACGCACATGAGAGCAATTTTGCTTAGGGGTCATGAACCCTTAAATTAGGTCACTTCAAGCATTTCATGCACACCAGTCGAAGTGCGAGGCATTCCGCTATCTAGACTACCCCGATAAGTACCAATTGCAATAGTTACCTTACTCTGCCCATTATCTCTACCTAACTTCCAAGGGCCGCTCTACTGTAGGCAGAGGAATTTCGTGCAGTGCGAAACCAGACCACCTGTTTCCAATCTATTACCACTGAAATCCGGTATCTTGTTCCCAAGGCTCATTTCCAGAAATGATCACTATGGACACACTTCTATACGCAAATATAGAATATCTATTAGGCAATGTAAGCAGATCTCATCTCGTCTATACTAATTACAGAAGCAGATTTCTAACCGCTGGGAGAGACCTTCCTGAACATTTCTTCTACCTCACTAGATGCAAAGATGTCTTTCTGTAGTTATAATAATTACTTGAGCAGATCGATTTAAATTAGACAAATGTCAGAAAGTGTTTGAGTAGCACTATTAAGAGTTTTAAGGGAAAGTCATTGAAGGAAAAATCTAGTCCAAGACAGAAAGCAACAATAATTTCACAATATACGTACGCATACCAATTATCAATACAGTGAATAGAATTCTACAAAGTACTAATTAGAGATGAATATCAGTCCTTTCAACCCATAAAATTAATACATTTCGTCAAAGATACATTGCTGAATACATAGCGTCATTTTTCTAACTGATCTACAAAGATTTCAATGAGAAATTGGGGTTTGAATTTTGGCAAATCTGTGATACTTACTACATATAATAATCTTATTCCTAACCATTCGCAAGGCATTAAAGAAATTTATTCTTTTCATAAAGAAAAATGATCCGCTGATTAAATGTAAATGGCAAGAAAGAAAAAGAAAGTTTAAAAAGTAATACATTGTATTTGAACGAACTGTAATCATTTTCAGGACTAATATTTTGAATCAAATTTGTCATTATATCACCTATGGAACTTAAGGTTCCATCCCAATCATAAAAAATTAAGATTCAGAAAATACTGTAATTTAGCATGATTCGCTGTAGCTGGGCAATATTGCACACATCACATTTCACATTCTGAAAAATGTTTAATCATGTTTGAGTCATGAACATACTACAATTTCGCAATCACTCCATCCAGCGCCGTACAAATACTTAGTTCACAGTGGTAGATACTCCTCCTCTTCTGCTTATGCAGTACGTTTCTTGAATGCTTCTTCAGAAAGTAGGTTTGTCCGTCTTAACTCATGTGGACCAATTCATTGATAAAAATGATATTCACAATAATGGTTGTACAGGCTTCATCAATTTTTTTCGAACAATTATTAAAAAACTTAATTCTCAAAAATTAGAATTCGATTTTTGTGAAACCAGGCAAAGAAGACTCTAACTTCAAATATTTCATATTTTTCAACATTTCTAAGGATTTTATAAAGCAGTATTATTTTATTAATTTTTATAATAGCACAGTTTATTCTTTCATTATGTTCTTTCACTTGTCGTCCCGTGTCAGTATTCGTACGTTTTACATACTAAGTATCATTTATACTGAACTATTACAATAGACAATGGTTTAGAGATCTTTATAATGTTACGTTCGCATACAAGTGCATCTTTTTAAAAGTCCGGCCTCCTTTTATTCAGACGCTTCTTCAAATTCTGAAACCACGACAGAAATCTCGTGTATTGATTTAGCGCAATCAAAAGAGCGTTTTCCTTATTGATCTCGCTAAAAGACGTCTGCAGCTCCAGACGGAGGGAAGGAATGTGAAACATGACTCGCGAAACCGCGCACGAAAACAAAGCTCTGAAGACCGCAGTAACACTCCTCGAAATAAAACAGCTAGCAGCTCCCCGGACAATACACAATGTCAGTCCCAGCATTTAACGCCGTCTGCTGTAATGAGATAGACAAACAACGAAGTTAGAAAATCAGTTTCACGCGACTCGTAACAAGAGAAGCACACTACAATACATCGTAAATACTGTCGAGAAAACTACTCTAAAGGCATCTTCGAAGATTTTCAGTCCCTAGACGACTTCTTTTACACACCCTTCGTCGAATTCGACAACAAAAATACCAAAAGCTGATGCCATTCTCCTCCTGAAAAGCCTCGCCTTGGTGGAGAGTCGAGCGGGGACGTGAAGTAGCGGGGCGGGGGCGGGGCGGGGCGGCGTGAGCGGCGCGGCGCCGGACAGAGGCGGGCGGCTGGGTCCCGCTCGCCGACCCGCTAACAAAGAAGCGCGGCCAGATGGTCACATACCTGAAATTAATCGCCCGAGGGTTTCTAGCGTCCCGCCCCCGCCCCGCCCCACCCCGCCCCCGCCACTCCACGCTCCGCTCCTCTCCGCACCGCATCGCGCCGCGCCGCGCCGCGCCGCGCCGCTCCTGCCGCACCCAGGCGCTGACCGTGCCGGCGTGCTGCAATGCGACGCTGGCGCTAGCGAAGGCGGCGGCGGCGGGGGCGGCACCAGCACCGGCATGGGAGGCCGTAGGCGCGAGGAACAGCCACGGGGGCTGAGAAAGAGAACAGCAAGTGGAGTTAGGACGAGACTGGGCGGCACAGAGGTGGAAAATGGCAATGCCGTGGCGCGTGGATGACAGAAGCGGCGTTAAGCGCTTGAATGAATTCGCGCGAAATGCACAAGGATAAGTAGGATGAAGAAATACGAATAATGCGGAGTGAGGACTGATTGAGGAGGATTCAAAAATGTAAGAGAAAATACACTTTCGACCGAAAGATGGTGAAGATATGACTGAATTGGCGGGAATGGCGGATAATATTGTAATTTAGTAAAGAGAAGGAAACAACAACAGTAATGCGATAATAGTCATCTAAAGACAATACTTGAAGAAAAAGGGTTGGCGAAACGAAAACTAACTGGAAAATGAAGTATTGAAGTGACGGGATGGAGGACCGGTTTTACGACGAAATAATGGGGTTGTGAGGTGGTAGGTAAAAATTATAGTTGGGTTGTTGCGTGTCTGGGTGGAAAGTATGGCAGTGATGAAGATGGTTTGCAGGTTTAAGAAGTGGCAAGGAGGTAAAATGATGCGCTGGTGACTGATGAGGAGGTGACTGCTGCAGTGGTGGCTTGGTGCAGGGGCGACTTAGTGCAATGGTAAGGCGCAGAGATGGACTGGTGCAGTAGTGGGATGGTGCAGTGGTAGAGTGATGCAGCAGTGGGGTGGTGCAATGGAGGAATGGAGAATTAATGGGATGGTACAATGGTGGGATGATTAGTTGATGTAGTTAGTTGGTGAGATGGTGAGTTGATGGCGTGGTGGGTTAGTTCTGGTATGGATTGGCGCGGTGATTCATTGGTGAGTCGACGAAGCCATGTGTAGTGGGCACGTTCTATGTTGGAAGGGTGTTGGATTGCGGAGCTGATGAGATGGTTGGATAATGGGGTGGGATGGCCAGGGAGAGCCCGACTGACAAGTTGGTGGCGAGGTGGCGATTACGCTGCAATACGGCCGGGTGGTGGGTTGCAAGACTGCGCTTTGGCGAGGTAGCGATTTCGTGCGGGGCGAACGCATGGCATTGGCGACTCTGAAGGCAGTGGGCAGTGGCAGAGGGCTCAAAGAATTCTGGTAACGCGCGGGCGAATCGCACCTCTCCATGCGTCACGAAGCTCAGGGCTCGCGAGCGGGAATGTCGGGCGGTGCGGCCGCCGATGGCCGATCCACGCGCGCCACGAGGCTTTGCCCCTACGTTTCAGTAGGAGGACTCTGGTCTTCTCTTTGCATTCCGTTTGCCTTTGTTCTCTTCGGGCATTCATTTGTGTCTTGTTGGTTTCAATTATTTGATTCGAGACACTGCACATTAAATGCCTATTATTACGTCTCTTTCCAGCAACAGTCTTAAAGCAAAATCATTACGAGAACTTACTATCATGAGACAATCCGTATTAAGCTGCAGGTATGTGTACAAAGAGTTTGATGCAATATTTATCGTATTTAACATTTAGGTTTTTATTGAATATACTTCATTTACATGTGTGGAATTTATCCCTGTTTTTACAAAATACAAATGATCATACTAATTTATTTAAGTACGTAATTATGAATGAAATGAATGAATTATATGAATGAAAATATAAATGATATTTTTTGGTAATTTTTGGTTCACTAAATTAAAATATGTTGGTCACACGTACAATTTTGTCAGCCAATTGTGAAAAGACTTCTTAGAGATTTTTTTGCTTTATTTCTTAGGGAATCTGGCGGTTTTGCAGAAAGACGAGATTTGGAGCAACCCGATAACATTTTGAAATCTAATAAGTTAATTGTCTTCCGCCGATTTCCAATGCTTATTTAAGAATTTCTCATCAAAGTTCCGAATATTGATATTTTGCCCGACCGCTTCGAACCGATCAAATAAAGTTTCATCTGCTCCCGCTTCTCCTTCATGGTCCCGTCATTTCTAAGTCTTATTTCGCCCATTTCGTTGTACCGAAAGCAAGAAGAAAAACGGATCAAGGAGGTTCGCAGACTCACAGGGCTAGAGTTGATTAACATTGTTTTCATAAACTTCCAAGAGATGAAGAACAGAATCAGATGGACTTGATAATATCATCTAATAAATCTTCAAATGAAAGCACCGAGAGCTGTACGATTGGCAAATTTAATTACCCCCGCAAGGGCCAGTTCGGTAAGATTATTCAATTGCATTAATATTATAGAACAGAACACTACTGTAACTACATTTGCTTTTAACAATTTAATTCGGAGTGTTCGAACAATTCGTAGACGCTGAATTTCGTGCTAGTAGCATGGTATATTTACACGTCAAAAAAAAAAGCTAAGAAAAGGGACCGCGGATTAATTCATCTCCCAGGAGAGCTAAGAATTTTCTCCGCCTGAGAAATTCACTGGACTGGAATTAAATATTCTATTTAGTTTCTAAGGAAATTACTGAAAGGAAACGAATGATAATGTCAACGAGATATTGTTGTATAGAGGCAACACATCTATGTGAAATAGATATATGAAAATAAGTTATCTAATATTCGATTCACTCCTGTCCACGTCTCATTTTTATCAGGGCACAAAACCGAATTCTTAAAGGATTGGAGAAAAGACATTTTGTGACTATGACTTTCTCCTATGAAATATACAAAATTGAGAGGTTTTGCCTCAACACTTTTACCATTTCCACTGTCATTGTAATGACTCCAAACAGTTGATGAAATTGTGCTCACACCGATAATTTAACGTCAAAAGTAGATTTTTTTCTTTAAGTTTTGCGTCAAGGTAGTAAAATTTCTGTAGCTGTCCTTCATTCATTGGGGAAAGTTACAGCAGCGGTAATTCAAGGTTACCTGAAAAGCAAACAAACAAATCTTGCATCAATACGAGTAGTAGGTTGCGTTCTATCACAAGACCAATACGGAATTTCTATTCAATGATTGGCACGCCTTCAAATTAGATCAATTCTAATTAATAATTTAGAATAGATGTATTATTGTCGCTTCCAGTGACAGAGATAATAAGGCGCTTTAATCACACGTGTAGTATCAAAACGAGAGTACACTTATTGTTTAGTAAGTTACGTTATGAATGAAATAGCATCACATGCGCTTGGTTGAGAAAAGTTGCCCTAGTCGTCAATATTCGGTGTCCAAATGGTGACACACAGTTTAATCAAAAAACGCCATACCCAACATGACCCATCATAAAATGGATTTATTAGATGGTAAAAATATTTTTAGTAAATATTAGAATATTATTTCAAAAACCTTCATTATACAAATTTAATTATTTCTCCCGAATATACACCCAACAAGAAAAGAAGAAATATAAGGGGATCATTTCAAACGTATATTGACCATTTTCCGTTGCCCCGAAGAATAATTCTTGCAAGATACATATGTATCCTATATGATTCATTCCTACGAGTCATTAGATAAGTCAAAAATATAAACAGAATATAACGTTAAGATCCAGATATTATTTTCAAAATGTGATAAAATTAATACACAAAATAATATTATTTTAACCAAAAATGTTATATAGTGCTTGCCTACTGGAATTTAAAAAATACGTAATCGGACAGAAAACACGACAATCATATTTTGTGTTTTCTGAAATACTTTACATATTTATTACCAGTTTTTATTTCTCCCAACTTCGTTATTTCATAAATCGAACTCAAAATGCTTTTAGCATATACTCAGATTTACTGAAAGTTTCATGGTACTAGCAAGATATTCACGATTTTACCATTTACATGATTGATTTTAATGATTTTGTCGAAAGTTTGGCATTTGTCATATTTCATAACTTTGAAAAGGCTCATTTAAAAAACCTTTGTTTAAAGCTGTAATTGCGAATTTTGCAACCTTGCAATTTCGATTTTATTAAGTAAGATTAAAGTTATTCTATAGTTATAAATTAATTCTACGAATATTAAGTTATTACATTCATTTATAGGTCCGAAAGTAATTATCAATTTTGATTATAACTGTAAAGAATTTGTCCACTTTGCACAACTAGACAAAATATCAGTGTCCAGCAATATTTGTTAATAAATACGAATAGATGAAAAGCATGCTGGTTGTATACACATAGTTATGTACTTGTTTCAAGTAAAATATATAATTCCCGTAAATTCAAAATACACTAACATTCCATCAACAAAAATTTAGTTTCGAAGCAAAACTCATTAGTTCTAAAAAAAACTTATTAAATGTCAGAAGAAATTTTCTTTCTTTACTCCTCTCCCTCTATGCATCTCTGTGTACTTTTTCACAGTTCCCTTATATTCTCTATGACGATCAGGACACTCGAAGGTCAGTCTCCATCACTTACTGATTACGGTTTGTATTAGCGCAACTTCCCAATAATTCACAAAACGGTGAACTGACCGGGCCAGGCGACAGAAAACTTCTCATGGAGCAAGAAAATTAAAGCTGAAGCCTGTGCAAGGTGACCCTCCAAGATCAGTCAGGGGAGAGAAATTTCGAGAAGACTGTAGTAGGCAGGCTCCGGAAAGAGCGGGGTGGCGCGGGGCGATTTTGGACGGATCGGAGAAGACGCCACAGCCGGGGAGCGGAGCGGGCATGCGTTTCCCAATAATTTACAAAACGGTGAAATAACCGGACCAGGAGGCAGAAAAAAACCGCACGAAGGAAGAAGAAAACTAAACCTTAAGCCCGTGCGAGGTGACCCTGCAACTCGGGGCCCTCCATCCCGCGATGAGTCCGGCGCGAGAAAGTTCGGGAAGAATGTGGGCAGGCGCATGGAAGAGCGGGGAGGTGCAGGGAGATTTTGGGCGAGAAGGCGCCAGAGCCGGGGAGCGGAGCGGGGAAGCGTTTCCGGCTGGCCCTCCTCGCCGCACGGCGCGGCGGAGCAGTGACCGGCGAGGGACCCGCCCGGATACCGTTTGTCAGGTGGCCTCCTCCCTGCTCGCGGGGCGCGAGGGGAGGGTTTTGTTAGCCTCTTTATGCGCGAGGGACCCTTCACCTCGGCCGCCGCCCCCTTCTCCGCCTCGTCCTCCTCCTCTGCCGCCACCACCGCTTCCAAATCTCTTCTCGGAAGCCAGTCTCCGAGTGCGTATCTCCCCGCTGACCTTGACGCCACGGGCCCCGGTCGAGCTGGGAAGAAAATGAGGACTAGCTAATGATGTGATGGAAGCGGCTCGTCAGATGAACGCTGTTTTTTCCCGATATTTTGCTTTAATCTTCCAATATTTTTATTCTATTACTCCTGAAAATATCTTTATGTGTTCTTAATTCCATCAGAGGCTTTTTTAGGTGAAGAAGGGGTTTATGAACGCTTTCGCATTGAGGTCGAGCACTTCTCTGTGCAATTTTCTCCCCCTAAGTTTTCCATAATTCTTGCTCTCTTCATCTTCGTTTTATAATAACGTTGTTTCCTGCTCTATACTCATTTCATTTCCTCACATTCCGATTTATTCGTTTTTCTTCCAAGTTTCTCCCAACGATTCTAAATGAATAAACCGAGTTTATCTAAAATATTCAGATTTTTAGTACACACACGTTCAATGAGTCTTTAAGTTTTACTACCAACAGTGTGATGCCAAATTATTGATAAACAAAAATAACGCCAAGAGTACGAATGAACAATTAAATTTCAGCATCATAGAAGAAATCATTTTCTTGTTTCAATAAGACAGATATGTAAATTTAAATATTTTTATTAGACTACATCATGTTAATATCGAATTGTAATGAACCTTTGCATCAGCGATGGTGAAATTCCACGACAACAATATGAAATGGAATTAAATGGCACAACTTTTTGTTTGCTACTAAGAAAAATCAACTAAATAGATAAGATAAATCAACTAACTTCGAAAGGTGAATATTCATTTCTCTCTCAATAGATAAAGTAATAAGTTATTATTGTTAATCTCGAAATCGGCATGTACACTGGGGGGTCAGGGGAGGCATTGTCTCCCCCTGAAAATGCTGGTAGAAGCCTCATAGCCTTACATAAATTGAAACAGTTTTCTTTCCTAAAAAATGTTCAATCCCCTTTTTTAACCTGACGATGGGGGGAATTGTTATTTGATATTTGGAGATGCTCCTTGTATGTTTAACTTATTTACAAGAAAAATGCCATATGTAAGTAAGTTTTTAAAGAGGGCCCCAAAATGTGGTTGACCCCCCTGTTTAATACTGTATGCGCCTATGGTCAAGTCAGAGACAATACAAGACGTTACTTGTGGCAAAGTTTCTCTATCTCTACACTGAAAAAACTGTTTTAAAGTCCAACAAAACTGGCATTATATTACTTGAAATTAATAAGATATCTGATATTGCCTTTTTTCGGACCATATGCAAAAAATCAATTCAAAACAGTCTTATAATTGCTTAGTTGATTTATAATGCCAACTAAAGACAAAAAGTGAATAAATGATTGAAATTTCAAATAACCAAAGCGTCCGTCTAAATTTCAGACACAGTATTCGACTAAAAGAAAAGTAAGTTATGGGCAAAATTATTAATTCGTTTCCTCTCTAAAAATATGTGAGGAAGATATTGCCTTTGCATATTATTGTGTTTCCACGTAAACAAAAAATATACATCCATTAAGTTCGATTTTGTTAAAATAGTTGTTTAACTATTTAGTTCGAGAAATACATTTACATTGCAATTAAAATAATTGTGTATGAATTTTGCAAAGCTTTTGGTAATTGAAAGTACCATTCACACCCATTTAATTCCCAAAAAGGTGTGAAAGAGACTTTTGGGGGAAGTGTGTATCGTATTCTATCCTCACTTTATTATATTTAATTTGTTAAATTCATCACCTCGATGACATGAAACTAAATTTCAAGGTCATATTGAAAATTTTTTTTGGAGCCACTAATAGAGAGCCTTCTAATATTTTATGTATCATTGTTTTAGTTTATGTCATTCATTAATTCAACATTCTCTTACCAAGAGAATGTCCATTTTCTAAAACTAACTTTAACTTTTAATTTATTTAAATCCACATGCTGATGATGAAAACTAAATTGTTCTCAAGTAACATACATAGAGTTCGCGACACATTTTCAATCGAATATTATACATATTTGTGTAAAAAACAGATATACAAGCATAAGAAAATTCCATCCCCTTTTGAAAATCGCATCATAGCTACATTACGTACAAGTATCTTTACGTAAAGCCAATACACCTTAACCCTTTTGTGCATTCCCCTTACACAGAAGTGGTTACACCTTGATATAACAGTCCGTGGATACGGCGAAGAAAAGTATTTTCTCATGACCCCAATCGCCGCCGCCATCAGGGCAGGACGATTTCAAGAAGCACCCCGAACAAAATGGCGCAAAATATTGGTAGTGGGGCGCGAGGAGAGGGGGGATCGCAGCAGTGCGGGGTGGCGCCTCAGGGGCCGCGACGAGGGAAGATGTGTGTGGAGGGCGCGGGAAGGCGAAACCCAAGACAGCTTCAAGTTTTCTTTTTATCTTTTCTAAATTGCTCGTTCGCCTGCCTGCACTGCGCGAGGAGGGGCCCGTCGAGATATCCTCGACCGGCGCCTCTGCCGACGCCTCCGCCTCCGACGCGGAGAAAAAAGGGGAGGAAAGAAAGGGGGAGAAAACGTCTTTTTTATTGATTGGGAGGGGGTGATTCACGAAGTGGGGAAAATCGGCTGCCTCAAAAGTTTCACTGTTTGACACAGCACTGTGGAGTCCCGCGAGGGAGAATCAAAGGCGAGGGAAGTTCACTCCGTGCCCATCTGAGTATCGAGGGTTTCCGCTGGCTGGCAAAGGAACTGGACATCCGGGTGTCTGTAAACTACGGAAGATGTGTTTACCGAGTAGAAATGAGTTGAGGTGCGAAATGTGAGACTTCTAACGGGAATACATTTCCGTACGTTACTTTCTACATTTTTAGGAACATTTAAAAGTCTACTTATTTCATAATAGATATAATACAACATAAATAACCGGAATATAACGAATGCACATTGAATATAAATGTTCAATTTGAATACCTTTCATTAACTTGTTACAGTACTGTCTTTAAGAGGAAAATGCATTTGTGTACCAGAAAATTTGTTGGTATGTGAAACGTCTTCAAGCCTATTCATACATTTACAGGAAGGAACATTGAATTATTTTTACAAAAGGCCAGAATTGCGCAAGAAGTAGGCTTTTATTATAGATTATCCACAGAATTTGTAAATTGTACTAAAGACAATAACCAACAAAATAATCAACAATTTAATAGCAGAGACAATTTTTAATTGATTGAGGTTATTCCTTCACAAAAAACTATAACTTTTATATCATCGAAAATCATCTTATAAAACATCAAACATATTTGATGAAGTGAATTGTTTCTTTTTCTGCCAATTTGACGATTATTTTCACATTTCCTTGATATTTCATTCCGCTCCTATCCTTTTATTATATAATCCCCGTACCTTAGAAATATCGTTTAATTAATTAAAATTTTCTCCTTGGGCCAAATGAGGGCATCAATATCTCAAATCTGCTTCGTCTATAGTTATATATCCTTGCATATAGATATAACATTGGAAGATACATTATGTTTTATTTTTAGTAATCTATCTGTGAATTAAAAATATGCTTTAGTTGAGAGAGAGATAAATTCACATTTTTGGGATATGTTTAATACCACCAACAATTTTTGTTTAGATAAAGTCTCTTCATAATAACTAGTGAAACGACAAGACAAATAAATATTAACATAAAACATGAATCATTATTGTTTTGAGACAAATAAACAAAACACACATTTGATAAGTCGTTTAAAAATGGCACAACAAATCCCCGTCTTAATTCTAAAAGAAATTGAAAAGATGAAAAAGTGGCGAAAAATACTGAGAGAATAAAAGATTTTTAATTGGAAGCGTTTTCTTCCGCCACATGAAAAAAACTCCGAATTGACGACAAAGATGATACAATAACGAAAACGAAAAGAAAGATGAATTAAACAGCACCACGCGCTTGTCAAGATAGGAAATAGATATAGAGGAACAGGTTGAACCAGCAAAAGAAGAAGAAGAAGAAAAAGAAGAAGAGAATCAAGATCTGAACTTGCTCGCTGGCCCCCTTGTCAGTACTGCCGACGTCGTCGACGTGTCCCGTCTTCTCGTCGACGCTGAGGCCGCTCTCCTCCCACACTTTTCACTCACGAACCACCTTCGCGCGCGGGGAATGACAGGTGCGGTCGCCCATCAAACGCCCGCGATGCCTCGCGGAAAGTGATCCGTTACGGGCAAAAGGCGCGCGGGACGGATACCTCCTTGGGGGCTACGTGTTAAACTTGACTTACCGCCGGGGCTCGTTCGAAACGTAGAAGTTAGTTCCAAACGCAGGCACGAAGTTATTAATGCGCGGCCTGCGGCCGTAAGATGTGAGGGGGGAGGGAGTAATCGTCGGCGGAAGAAGGAAGGTGGGTGGTGCTGCAAAAACCGGGCCGGGAACACTTTCTCCGCGACGAGCATGTGAAACGTCGATGCATCATTCTGTGATAAGGCTACTGGGTGCTCTTCTGGGTGATGATTACGATTAACTTCTGAACATTATGTGAATTTATTGGAGAACTTTACCAGTATACTACCATACTTTGAGAAAGAGCTGAAAAAATTAACTTTTATACACGTAAATGATGTTATATGCGCTCCCACCAGAAGCATGCGTTGTGGTCGACAAATATTTGTAGTTGTCTATTACTTTTGTGAACGCGAAATTAGTGTAAGAAATCACTAATACGTAATAACGAATGCATGTGATGTTGTTCAAACCAAAACTAAAAAAAGATAATGACCATTAATACATCGGATGTGAATATTCATTAATTGTATTTGCAGAAGTTTGAAAAGGAATTGAATTTACGGCACAATTTCTAATTCAGCTTATAAGAACAATGTAAAGACTAATGCAATGAATTATTTAATAAAGACACATCATGTATTATATATTTATCAATTTCAAAAGTGCTCAAAAGACGTGCACTTAAAGCATCATCGGTGCGATGGTTCTCCCCTCCGAGGCGACACTTCGGAGATAAAAGATTTCGCTTACAATAGTTCCTTACCGATCTAGTACAAAAAGAGAATCTTGGAGTGAGCGAATGAAATGTTGACGGAGGCGACGCGACGATAGGAGCCGAGTACGGCGTTTTGAAATAAGTAAGCCAAAGACACTTTTCTACGAGTTGCGTACATTTTTTTACTACTAATGCATGGAAACTCTTAATACTTTTGGGGTCATTCGTAATATGTGAGGCTGCAGCCATGCTGATTCGTGTTGCCTAAGTGTTTTGTTTACTTTGCAGTACTAAGATCGTTTATACGCCAACTACTGCTTTGCTACGCGTACAGCAAAGCAACACTTTCCGATCAATAAATAGTGAAGGCAAGAACTAATTTCTTTGTGTAAGGAAAAATGATTTTCTCTTAATGAAGTTCATGGCCATGTGATGAGAAATGGGGTGTAAAATTACACTAAAGTATTGTATTAATTTAATTTATTTACGAAGGTCATGTAATGCGTCTGGCATTCGGATTTCTGTCGAAGACAATCCTGAGGCCAATTTGGTACATAATAATGCTCGAAACAGGAGAAATGGGTTTTAAATATTTTTTTTAAAATTTAGTTATTCTGTTAAAGTCAGAACGTTTTCTATAGATTTGTGAGATGTGCCTCAGAAATAGAACAAGGATGTGTCACAAAAAACAACAATGTTTAATGGCTTGCAAAATAGATCCCGCCCCCGTAGTCGTAAGTCTTTGAATCGAATTATGAATTACATGTTATGTAGTTTTACACAACACGATTTTTCTATTGTAAAATCATATTTATTAAACGAATAACTATCTAGATATTGAATACACAAAATGTCACATTTTAAAATTTACGGAAATGAATACTGGACGGAACCACAAGTTCACTGTTCTTAAATTATAATATAGTGCTATGGAAAATTATTTACTTGAATGAGAATTTTTGCTAGGAATATTTGCAATTCGACTCGCCATTACTTGTGCTTAACTTAAAGAACTCCAAAAATGTTAAGAGACTGCCGCCTGAAGGTTTTTGAATACGCGTAAAATTAGTTTTTTTCAAAGATGTTCAAAAAACTTTGATGATACAAGCCTTTATTAGTTTTTATGATTAACAATATGTACTAATTACATTTTATTATCCCGTCATTGTCATAAAGTTTTTTGTAACATAACGCAGATGATGCAGCAGAAAACTTTTCATCGTCTTTCTGAAGGCGCTCATGGTATTTGTTTTCAATTAAGTACAAAATGACATTTGACAACATTGGGTATGTATTCAAGGTAGTTTTTTATGAACAACAATATGGAGTTCAAATATGGAGTTGTTCGAAAGCACAAGACGCAAGTAGCATTATATATAGTATAACAGATTGAGAGGCCATCACTTTCCATTACGATGAATTTCGCAGCAGTTTTTTAATTACTCCTCCGAATACCGGTGAGGTGTGTTACATTTATTGTCATTGATTCTTCGAGAAAAACAATGAATTTATTTTTTAAGTAATTTATTTTGACAGAGTTGCTTCTTTTGCGTCTTAAGTATCATAAACTCGCGAGAAAAATTTACTTCATTAAAACCTGAAGTAATATGAACTTATTTTATCAGGCGACAGTATCTCAGTGGAACGATTGTTTCCTTTGCGAACTATTCAAGGAAACAACGGAAGTGCTAGTGTACTCAGAGGAATACAATTTCTAGCTACCAATCATTTTTAATGATAATGATAATAATAATGATAATAATAATAATAATAATAATAATAATAATAATAATAATAATAATAATAATAATAATAATAATAATAATAATAATTAAACTAATTTAATTACAAATTGATCACACTGTATCCTCAGCAAATAAAATATTCCAATATTATCACAAAATTATTGTTCTCGTAATTAAATTGTAGGGAAGACAATTTGCAACACTTTGCAACATTTACTATGAGGGCCTTGTAAGGATTTTGTGTACGTTCTTGAAATTCAGTTGCATAATTAGGTTATGAACAGTTAAAATCCTGTACAATACTACAGAAATTTTGGAAGAATAATATATTTTCTAAAGTAAGTAAAATACGAAAATGAAGTTCAGAGCATTAAAATGTCAGATATGTACTGGCAAACAAAAAGAAAATAGTACAGAATTTAAATAAATGATACATCTGCACTCTCTCATGAAGCTTGACAATGTATGCAAAATACCTTACAAGAAGTTTAGAAAAAGTTTATGACTATATTGTTTGCAATTAGTGGTTGTGGCTTACCTTTTCGCAGTTCATTGTTTTCAAGGAAAGAAACACAATATTCAAACAAATAAGTTAAAAACTGCTCGTCATTCACATTAAGCTCAAATAAAAACAAGGAATATGACTATGCGTTTAAATGGACGTAACACAAATGGAGGTAAAATGAATGCTATTGTCATTTATTCGGACTCGACCATTGTTACGTGCAGTTGGTACACGTTGACTCTTCAGAAAACGAGCAAAAAGTACTAAATTACTTATACAAGTATACAGTAACTAACAGGGTGGTTGATGAACTGCTGCGACTAATGTCTTCACAGGGGGAGTTATAGGTCATAGGTGGGACACTGAAAACATCAGCACTGCAGTAACAGCAGCTATGTATCGCTTTTTAAGTTTCCATGGATCTTAACATCTGCTCGCGTAAACGAAATTATTCCTTTCTACGTTCGTTCTGTGGTTAAGATGTTAGACGCAATAAGCCAATAAGCCTTCACATTTCTCATTGACTTCATGATTTTGGTTATAAACCAACTGCTCAAATAGTGAAGTGTTGAAGGAGGCACGCAGACTGATATTGTTCCTTGTTCTATCATTGGGTAAAGACACATAGTTTCAATATAGTTAATGACATAGGGAAGCATAAAAAAGATAAACATTTCACAAGAATGAGCTCGAGTGCAGTCTTAATTAATCTTATAATATAAACCTGATAATGGTGCATTTTTATTATGGCAGATCGCTGTTGAGTAACATTCAGGAAAATTTCCCAAAACATATCAACAATGATCAAGCACGACCATCATCCGCACACCGACGACAACGATTGCAACCCATATCGCTAGTGTATCCTGCTACGACACTCCTTTCGTGCATCTCAATTTAGAAATACCAACACACCCACTGCACGCGTGTCACGCGACAGAAGCTCGCTTCCAGTTCCCAGCGACGCCAGACAGCGAAGAAAGAGACGTGGCGGGGACTGGGGGGGCGGGGGCGCGAGGTAACCCCGGGGGCAGAGGCCGCGCCGACGCGACGTGCCCGTTTCGCTTTCCCGCTCAGACACCTCCACTCGCAAAGACGCGTTTCGCATGCGGTGTCAGAAGCCGGGGGCCTCCTCCCCGCCCCTTCCACCCGCACGCCTTATTCTTCACCTTCAACAAACAACAATGGACAATAATTCTGAATTTCTTGCCTTTAATTTATGTGTTTTTAAATAGTATCAATTACTACAAGATAATCTACCCTTTTATACGCCAGATGTTCCTTATTTAGATCACAAAGTTTACTCGGGACCGCAGCATTGTTCGGCGCAGAGGACAACGAGTCCTTACTGGGGAGCGCGCATAAAAGACTGGCGTACTCCTTGTCTCCCGCCGCGACGCACGGCGGCATCGCCCGCTCCCCGCCGCTTCGCGCACTCCCCGCCGCTCCCCGCTGTCCCCGCTCACCGTCGCTCCCCGCCGCGCCCCGCCGCACCGCCCACCACAATTAGGGCCTCCTTCCAAGGCCGCAAGAAATATTTTTCCTAGTTCGTCGCAACGCTCCCGCTTGGACGTAATGTGATTGTTTTGCAACTAGGCTGTTATAACGAGCAACACAATACCTCCAGATCCTTCAGATGGCGCCGCAAAATGAAATCTACTTTACTGCAACGCCGTAAAAGAGATGGGGGCGACGTCATATTTTTGCGCGACGGCCGTCGTTTAATCGTCCTTGATTTCTTTTCGCTTCCAAGGTGCCGTAAAATATTAGACGGCAGGCGCAATGCGGCGCGCGCGCGCGCGCGGGGACGGAGGCTTCTTGTGGACGCGACGGGGCCACTGGCGACTCCTCGGAGACGGGAGGTGACCCCACCCCGCCCCGCCCCGCCCCGCCCCGCGCCGCGCCGGCCCCTCTCCGGGAGCGGCGCTGGCCGCGCTCATCTGCCGATGCAAATACAGGTAACTAAATATGCATTGCAGACCTTTGCCCACTTTGCAGATGAGGGAGGCCGCCGCCCGCGCGACACTGTCTACAGGGACCAGGGCCAAGGGGAGAGAGGAGGGACGAACGGCGCGCGGGTTCGGCAAGGAGGGCCAGGTCTCCCGGATGGCGGTGCCAAAGATGAGCATTGAATGCCACCTCAACGGCAGCGCAGGGGGGGAGGAGAGTTGGGGCGGGGCAGGCCGCGGGGGCAGTGAGGGAGGTGGAGACAGCGGGGTGGCTGGTGAGGCGGAGGTGGTAGGGGCGGTACTGGTCGTCGCGTCGCTCGTGTTTGCCAAACACGGGAACACCGGAGGACGGCGCCCAGCCTCGGCCTTCGGCCGTCCGGACCATCGGCATCCCCGCGCTCATCCCCGTGCCGCTCCGCCCCAGCGGGACCCGTCCACCCCCGAGGGTTGGGGCAAGAGCCGCCATGGCGGGGCAATGGCGACGGCAGTGGCCCCGGAAGCTATGATGGCGGCGGGGCAGGTGCCGCTGGTTGGTGGCGGCCGCGGCTGCGAACACGGCGGGAGAAGCGACGGCGCAGGCGACGGGGACGGGGACGATGGAGATGGCGTCGGCGATGGCACTGGGCACACGATGGTAGTGGGCGCGCGGGGCATACGATAAGGCGGTGTCGGAGGCCGTGCTAGTGTTCACTACTGTGAAAGGCGGCAATGGTGGGAACGGTGGAGGTTATTGCGGCGAGTGCTGCGGGGGCGGAGGTGGCGGAGCGGTGGTGCGGTGTGGTAGTGGCGGCGGCGCCGGCGGCGGAGGCGGCGGCGGCGGCAGCAGCAGCGGCGGCGGTGAGACTTCAGTGCGCGCACCCTGTTATTCTGCGCTCAAATTACACGGAAGATATGCGCGCGCGGACCTTCGCAATCGGCCGAATCTCTGTGTTTCGATAACACGACGCGGCCGCGCACGCGCACCCGTTTACGGGCTGAAACACGGTGGCGGGGGAGGTAGCATCGGGGGCGGGGGCGGAGGCGGAGGCGAGAACGAAGGTAAGGGTGGAAACGAGAGCGGAGGCGCGGGCAGTGGCGCGGGCGGAGGCACAGGCTGGGCCGGAGGCGAGGGAGGCGGTGATGGCGGAGGCGAGAGCGGGGGGTGGGGGCAGAGGTGGAGGCAACAGCTTACTATTCTATTATATTTAATATTATGTATTCTCGTAAAATATTTTCCTTTACAATTTTTAATAAAATAATGCGTTACTTCCTGATATGTTTATATTTAATGTCTATACTACACTGCAGCAAGTCGTATGAGGTTTGTGATGTTCTTCATCGATAGAAATCTCTAGCATTCACTGGTCATAAATATTCAGTGATCCTAAAGCTTTTTAAGTCACATTGAGACCATCTTCAGTGCTACAATAAGAAACTTGTAGTTTCAAATGTTACAAAAATGAATAAGTATTATCATTAAATTAACAGTAATATAAAGAAGAGAAATGTAAAGATAACTGTTAGATTGGACATATGAAGAAATACGTAATCGGGATCAATAGAAAACTCAGACGTAGTCTCATCTTTTATTGTTTAATGGTGCGTATTTATGGATACTTTAAAGATTGTGGAATGGTACATTATGAAACAATGATATAATGATGGCTATTAATAAAAGATTGTGATATTACAATACGAGCGAGGAACGAGCGAGTATCGTAAACATCACACAAGTGTAATAATACCCATTACATCGAGTTTTATACGGTATATTTTGTACGACTTTTATAAGTTAAACTTTTACATTGAATCGCTTCGTGGCTGTTGACATGCGGGATTCAGCCAAAGCCACCTAGCGGACCGATCCCTGCCTACGCATGCTGCCGAAGCTGACAGTGGTTACCAGTCTGCCTGCGAGAGAGTACTGCGCTAGTCAAATATGATCAAAGTGATTCAATTTATTTTAAATAATATTCCACAAAAAATACTACTAATAAAAGAAATTAAAACTGACAAGCATAATATAATATAAAATGCAATTTTAATGTACATAACGAAACATTTACAAGAACGATCCTCAATGATTAACTGTCAATACTTGATTTGTAAACTTCTCTGTGATTGGTCAAAAACCTGTATCATAATGAAATCTGTATCGTAATGAGTGTATACAACTGGTTGCAGCCATCAAATGACAGCATTACACAACTGGTCGCAGCAATCAAATGACAGCATTATAGAATGGGAGTAGAAAAATTTTTTTGAGTACCAAATGATAACAAAGAAATCTAGAAAAAATGTTTTTATCCGGAAATAGGCCATAAAGACAGAAGAGGAGGGTACAAATACAGCAGTAAACCTATATCCTTCTGTGTTGAATGAAAACAATCTTTTACTTCAAAGCAAAAGGTATCGTAAAATGACCAACAACACAACTGTACAATTCATATGCTGATGTTTCTAAAATCAACGGAAAGGATGAGAGAATAAGGGCAAGAAATTGAAAACGAAAATATAAAAGACATGGAATTATAAACAGTAAAAATAGAAAAGAAAAAAGTCGTGCAATTTAAACTGTAAATAAATTATTTGAAAATATAATAATTGGAGAAAAAGTTAAAAAATAATCCCTTACAAATAATTTTGTTTGATTCAAATTACCAGCATTCCCTGCAGACAAAATAGGCACACCATCATTCCCGTCGTCAATATTCTCATTGTCATCATTATGATATTTCATAATTCATCAAGAGGTTCTTCTCCCATTTTACTACAAATATTGTAATATTGCAGTACCAGCAACAAAGCTAGAATTCTATTCAAGTCCAAGCACATTTCCAATCTCGTAGCTCTGTAAAGTGACGTTCCCGGGCACTGTTTTTTCACTCAACACCCTCCGTCTGTGTTCTATATTATTATTTTCCCGAAAAATAAGGAAATAAATATTCCACATCTTCCTACACCAATAAGTCACTGATCTTCATAGCGAACGTGTAATGTGCCAACTAACGAATAGATAACACTCAGAAATAGCTTCGGTTACTGCCACGGGAACGCTTACCAACAAATGAGGAAAACATGAGGTAGTCGAAGTGGATTCTTTACTCGTCCAACGCACTTAAAACAGGTTCAACCAAATAAGGTCAAAACGGTCCTTGGTCTCGGAGACTAGACAAGGAGTTACACTTTTCGAAAAGCACACTTCAACAATACGCGGTGATTCATTGGCAGAGCTTTTTTTCACTTCAAAAAAGAATTCTTCTGCTTAGAACGTCAGTGAAGGATATCATGAGTTTGCTGAATCACACGATACGTCAGAATTATAAGAAATATGGAAGGTAGTACGCTGACACCGGAACTCCAAGGGAGGAACAAAAAGAGTCAGTATATTCTATTGGGATTTATTTTCATCTATTCTGATCCCTAAAAGTTTTAACTATAAAGATAAGCATATTTTTTTAAGAAAACACAATTTACAAATGCATAAAATGCTAAATGGAGTCAACATACGTTTATTTACAATATCACTAGTAAATTTACGTAGTAATGAATGAAACTTCATGTGTTTGATTTCATAAAAAATTATCTTAAATGAACGTTTTAGGTTCTCTCCTTACGCCGTGCGTAAAAAAATATCAATAGGGAATCATTTCATAACAATGACGTGAGAATAAATTAAGAAGAAACAAAATACCTCGTGTATTTTACATTAATTTTTTTAAATTTACGTATTTTAAATTTGTTAGCACCAAAAGATTGGTACCCCCAAGTTGGCTTCAGTGTATTGCATTTAATTTACCTCGTTGCCAGTTTAGAAGTGCAAACACGAATTAACAGAGGGCTTTAAAAAGTGTTTAGAATTTTGTTTATGAAAGAGGGTTTCTCTTAGCCAAGGTTCTTCATGGAGCATGAAATTTCACATTTGAAATTCTGTTTATTCTTCCTCTTGCCTTTACCTTTGTTACAGAAAGCCGCTCACCGTGATACTCGCAAGTCTACGCGAAGAACTCTGTCTAATTGCAGTATGAGCGAGACGGTTCTAACTATTGTGATCAACAGGTAGGACGAGTAGTTGTACAGACATTACAAAGCATGATGAAGGGCATCTGAGATATAATTACTTGAGAAGTAATTGGTCTAATAAGACTGCGTTTGAAATAAATACTTTTTTGAATTAATGAAATAATAAAATGTCGTCGTTTCTCAATGCCGTTATTGCTGCAACGAGTATCGAGCATATATTATACTAATGAATTTTATATACTAAAGATATTTATATTTTATTTAAGTATCAGAATATTGATTCCTTGAAGAATGATGACTAATAGTCGATAATTTTGATACTGATGCGATGAAGTTTTGATAGAAAAGTATAAGCAAAGATGAATGTAAAAAAGGAAAATATATTGAAGGATTGATGATAATGTGATAAAAATAAACATGAATTCAGAAAGGTGTTAACTAAATATGAATGTTCTAAAATATCACTACAAACGTTTTGGATAACTTTCAGTTGGCGTAAATTAAGCACATCTGAGTTCACCAAAACGATCTATTCAATTATCATAACAGCTATTCAAATGTCTTTAATACAAGGATGTTTTAATTAAGCGCCATTACTGAATACATTGATTTTCAGTAGTTAACTACTTATTCCGATGACAACGCTGACTTCCTTCTCTGCCGTCATCTTATCAGTTAATATGTTAATACCCACTTCACACCTACTCTATAATTCCAGACCCACTGTGCATTTGAGAATTCTCTTATCACACACGTGCATCGCAAAACGCAACGTTTGAAATCTTGGAAACACGAGCCCATTAATCAGGCGGACGCATCAACAAGGAAAAGCTATTTAAGAGTTCCCTCGGGGGCCACCCGCGACGCGACCCGGGGCTGTGCGACGTCTCGGCGCGGCAGGGCAGACCACGCGGTGGCGTTGTGGGCGGGAGGGGAAGAGAGGGGAGGGGCGCGGCTCTTCCGGCGAACGACAGATCGGCGCTGCCGCCGCCCATCGGCACAGGGCATTTGAAGACCCGTTCCGCGCGGAAAAAAGCGTCGGTCGGGTGTAAGAGAGGGGAGGGGCGGAGGAGAGGGGCCGAGGAAGGAGCCGAAGCCCGGTCGCGGCCGCGTGCCACCGACAAGAAACGGGTCGCTAAACGTGCCGCTTGATGGCCGGGCCCGTGTTTTGTCGGCTGCAGTCATTAGAACCAGCGGAGGAGGCGGAGGTGGTGGTGGTGGAGGCGGACGTGGAGATGGAGGTGAAAGCGGTGACGGCGGGGACGGCGCAGGTGGCAGTGGCGAGGGGAACGGAGATAGTAACGGCTGGCGGGGGCGGAGGATGTTGGAACGAACAGATAGACGGGGTTGAAGACATGTCTGCGACGTAGCAGTCGATGGGGATGTTGGAGACGTCGAGAGGCGAAGACTCAAAAGGAAGGGAGGTTCTTGTAGATCGCATCCCCGGCGGTCACGTGGTAGAGAAACCGTCTGCGCCGGCGGCCCAGTCCAGGCCGCGGTGCTGACGCGAGCTGCAGCGAGTCCGACGACGCTGGCGGGCGGGAGCGGTAGCAAGTGGGCGACGGCGCCGACAGTGGAGGTGGCGAGGAAAGCGGAGGCGAAGTCGCGACGGCGGCGGCAGAGCGACCGCGATCAGAGCGGTGGGAGTGGACGGCGCACGGCGCGTCGCCCTCCAGCTGCTCCGTCGTGTTGTCTTCGCCCGTGCGCTCGCCGCCTTCCCCGCCCAACGCTCGCGCCTCGACGCCGCCACCGTCGCCGCCGCCGCCGCCGCCGCCGCCGCCACCGTCACCGTCACTGCCACCGTCGCCGCCACTGTCGCCGCCACGGCCGCCGCCTCGCGCGACACCTGACGGTCCCGCACGGCCAAGTCCTTATCTCGGCAGGGACGGCCGAGGGTAATTGCGGTGGAATGCTATCCCTTCCTTCTTCGTCCTCCTCCCCATCCGCCTCCTCCTCATCCTCCTTCTCCCCGTCCTCCTCCTTTTGCGTTCTGTTCTCCACCACTGCCGCCAGCGTCGACTGCGTCGCCGCCAACGCACAGCACCACGCGTCCCAACCGCCGGCAGCGTCTCCCGCCCCTCTTTCCATCCTTTCTTCGGGACACTGTTTACGCAGCGCTTCCAATTCGCCCGGTAACCGACCGAAGGCGCAGAAATTAATGACGCTTAACTCGGAGAAGTGCCGCGCTCCACGAGGGATTTAATAGGAAGGAACAGAAGAAGATTATTTACAGCTGAGGGATAACGAAGTCGCCCTTCGCACTCTGTTGCGCGCCGCCTCAGGCGCTTGGGAATGCGTTAGTCCCCGTTGAGCTTCTTGAGCGGGACAAGGTCCGACGTGCGGAAGGGTTGAAATTAGCTGATGCTTTGTGGAAGTATGTCACGTCTCTTACTTTCACTGCTTTATTCATTCACACGCGTAGTTCGGTTGTTGATTTTTATCAATATTCTTTTTCAGTTTCAGCTTACACACTCTTCTGCGGAATATTTCTAACCATACATTAGACAATAAAATGCTCCTGGTTCTTCTTGATCTACAGAAAATAGAACTTGACACGCCTCTTGACATGACACCATAGTCAAAAGGTGGGGTAAACATAAAAGTCCAGGGTATGAATCAAAGCCACGATCGTTACCGCTTGTACCGAGGCAGTTAGTAACGGACTCTAGACACCTCACCCGTCCTGGATATTTTTATGTAATCTCACTGAGAAAATACTTTTGCATTCATTAACAATAGTTTGAAAATAATTACTGAACTAAGCCTATCTGTGTTAAGACACAATGTCTTCAAACATGTTCCCTTCGAAGAAAAATAAGGGAAACATTCAGACCATTTACCATTATTTGGAACAAAAAGGAATTAAGTTTTTTACATAACAATGTGTGTCTTGATTGACCCTTCAGTTTATCGTCATGGGCAACCTCAAATAACATTCTTACGCCAACAAATTTGCATTTTATTAGCGCATATAGACGTAGACGGTTTACAAAAAATAGAAATTATTGAAATTTATAAAAATAAACTCACAAAATAGAAATTATTTGCTTCAGGTATACGTCAAAATTTCACCGTAAAACATATTCAACCAATATAAAAATAGTTAATATTTGAAAGAAAAAAATAATAGAACGAACTACATCATTCCATCATGACACGTTAAAAAAGTTCTTGGAACAACGAATGCTTTTTAATGAATAGTTTAGTTTGGGGGTTGCCTTGCGTGAAAATTAAATACTATTAACCGTAAAGTCAGCTACAATGAATATTTTTTTAACGTATAAGATCGAAAGAAGGCAAAACTAGTATTACGCTAGGGAAATACGTTGCAGACTCACACCTTAGTTTTCCTAATTAATATCCTGTGTCAACGCTGTCGATATTCAAATTCGATGATGTCCTCTCCTATTTCTCCATCAGACGTTCGACACATTCTCAACATTTACGCCACAAGACATGGTATTCTCCAAAGGGCAAACGTCCAACGCTTCTATCGATGAAATAAGTCCCATCGCGATGCATCTCATGTCATTTTGCGAGTCTCGATGTAGCGCCAACTCTGACGTCCTTGCGCAATACTTGATTACTGGAACATCGAACGCCACTTCATCGCTGGCCGCCGCCGCAGCGTTGCGTGTCAATCCGTTCATCAGCCCAGCGCTGCAGGCTCTTGAGGGCCACGCAGAGCACACGCAGCTCCCTTCGAGGAGGAATGTCACACTCTTGTCTGCCACGCACGGTCGCCACCTAATTGAGCGTTGACTCCTCTGCTGCCCGTGCGCCGGCTTCACTCGCTTAACACGTGGCATCTCCCAATATCTGCTAGCTCAGGGGAGGACGCCTCTTGGCAAGTCAAGACTGAATGTGGGCTTTGCATTTTAGCTTGGCGCACGTTGAATCCGTACAGATGTTTGTGGTATTTGGGTTTGCGGCTGATCATGGGTAAATTTTGTGATCGTTAAATAAGCGAGCAGGTGATTTCCTTCCGAGACTAGATCATCTGCAGACGGTATTGCTTGGTTTGGTATTCTTAGCTTACTTACTACGTAGGTTCTCTTTTTACTTGTTCTCTAAATGTTTGTATTTCAGGTCCATGCTGTTCCATAACAAAGCAATTCCTCTACTTTTATGTTTCTATTTATTTCTAAATATTGTAACTATACCACGCATATTCACAAAAAGTTGCTGGTATTGACATAATAATTGATTGGGCAAAAGAAAACTATAACAGATCACACTAGATTTCTTAGTAATATTTGCTTTTTAACATAAGTTTATTTCCATATTTGTAAAGGTCCCATAATACTTTAATAATTAAAATACTGTAAATTATAAACGACTCAAAATCCACGTATCACTTGCAAAACTCTTCACAAAACTGATTTAAATGCGGCCTCCTATGCCCATTTTCCACCATATTCTACGATCGACAATTTACAGAACATACATATTACTCCTGCATAACCGCTCACAATGTCTTTATGAACGCTGAACCTACAGACCTTAATGATGTTCAACAGAATTTGTTGTCATAGCTAATCTTATTAAACTATAATTCCATTAGCTCTTGCACATATAAATAAACATATTCCTTAAAACTATGCACACAATGTCGTAGAACATAGTATTTAGTGAATATTTCAATTAAACAATGGTTTATTTTTCATCTCTATCATACTGATTTATGTATGTCGATGTTGATAAAAATCATTTTTTTCTTTTGTCGGATAACTTATTTTTAATCGAAATAACGCTTTCTGAATATCATATAAGACTGAAACCTATTTCATTTGAATTTTTTTAAAATTTAGAGACAACATTTTGATTGAACGTTCTTGAAACTTAATTTTGTGGCTCACAAGTAGTCTGTAGAGCAATTGCGATATTCAGAAAATCTATTGGAGATAATATGAAGTAATTGGGTTCTCATGAGTACATTAATAATTAAAAGTATCCTAATGGGTAATGTTAATGACATGCAAGAGGTTTGGAAAAATTGTATTTGTTTAATGTTTGAAAATACAAATTTCTTTATATAAATAGCATTGCTTACATTATTATGTATATTACGCTCTTTTCGCAACAAATACTTACAAAAATATGTGTAGCCATTTTTGAAAAAATAGTTTGGGCAATTTTTTTAAATAGACACAATTTCACTCCAAATTATGCAATAAATCTGAATGTTCTACAAAAATATCGTAAAATCGAAAATGTTATAAGTAGAGGCGTACTTTGACGACTTAAAACGTTGCAAAAACTGATTAACAAAATGCTCTTAAAATGTTTGAAAAATGCCCTAAAAGCGAAGAAAAATTAAGTAAAATTTGTAATTAAAACCAGTTCAGATGAACGACTCAACTTGTTGGATATGATACTGATGTAATCGAGGCTTCTTCCTTTCGTTCAAGTGAAGTCAGCTTGCATAGTTTTGGTTTGCACTAGACCAAGAAATTTGTCTTTAGTTATCGTGAAACCCGCCGAACTGACAATGGTGCTGATAGACGCCACAGGAACCTTAGATTACTTACGCACAACGTTTGCTGCATCTCGTAAATACTAGTTGAAGCAAACACTATTAAAATTATATTAAAATTTATAAAATGCGCAAAAAGAAGCTTTAAAATGTCGAAAAATGCTTTAAAAGTTACGAAAAAGGTAAAAAAAGACTTATTACTTGAAATTGAAGAAAAATGAAAAAAAGTATCCTATAAAATGGGTCATTTCCTTTTGTCATAACATGAAATGAATGTCTATAGTTAGTTGCCTATACTGAAGACATTGTTCTTAAGTAAAAATAATGACATTTCTTTAAAATCCGTCCCCTAGTTATAATGATTTGAAAATTTTTAAGAATTCTTAGTGTGATGAATTGGGTCCGGATTTCAATGACCTAAAAATCAGCAAAATATGCAAGCATTTATGACCTAAAACCTATATAAATATGACCAAAAAATAAAAATGGCATTATACAAGTTTATTTTTCAAAACTTCCTGTTTATTTTAGGTATAACAAAAATACAAAATTCACTCAAGAAAAGATAGTGAGTAGGGGTACATACGGTTTGCAGTCTTCGGAACTAACTAGCATTAAAAAAATGCTTGTGTTTGTAAAAGAAATGAAGTACATGACAATAAAACCCATCAACCAAAATGTCTTGCTCTACAACTGCATACTTCTTGTTTAATGTTTTCTAATTTCCTCTCAGTCTTCAGTTTCTAGAGAGTTGCATTGGATCACAAGGTATATTTTCAGGTTTTCCATCTTAAAGACCTACGGTTGTCGCTGAGAATACTTTTGTATCTGAGAAAGCTCCTCTCCACATCTCACGACGTCACGGGAGCATACTTGAAGGCGCCCATGTCACTGCAATGAAGCTTTGGTTCATTGTCTTTAAATGTTGCGGCATTTCCAGAAATTATATCGCTAATTTTGCACATTGTAGAATATCCAGTATTTCGCTGAACACTCAGCAATTTGTTGTATACTTTTTCAGCCACATGACCACGAGCTTCACCCAACTCACTCCGTTCAAATTCACTAACGTTTCAAATAACCCTTTGAGACAATATCACCTGATACAGTGTCATGCGAGGCACCTTTTCAAGCATTTTATTCTTGTGTCCTCAAAAATATGACATATGTATGCATTTTGGGCAATTTTTGGCCAAAATATGACCTATTGTTAAAAACAGTCCTTAAAAAGGTGACAAATATATGCATTTAATGGCAAAATTTTGCCAAAATATGATCTTTACTAAAAGTGGTATAAATATTACTTTATATGCACAATAAAAATACAGTTTTCTAATCGAGAATACCTGGATTTGTGCATAAATTGTTTTAAAATTCACCCGAAGGCTCAGACAAAATATATGACTTGTCATTAAAATCCGGGCCCTAGTGATGAAACCTCAGTAATATTACTGTACTGCAGATTATAGAATACGAAAGAAGGCATTCACATTATTGTGCAAGCTTAGTTTTAAAATCTGTCAGCGATGTTTCAATTCATCCAGAAACTCTATGTAGATGCTGGAAAAACTTTAAGAACGTTTTATAGTTGATACATACTGATGATCGCTGAACTAAGAATTTTAATGTGACATTAAGTGTTAAAAATTCTACAGAAAACACTTCAGCATTTGTAATTTTAGAAAATTCAACATTTTTTCACCCATTTTGTTGACTTTTCTCAAATTTCTTTGCAATCTTCATTGGTATTTTACTTTAGTGTAATATATTGTCTTCTTCCTAAATTTCTCTATTAATAGAAAATCTTTGGTAATCCTTGATCACCTGACAATTGTTTAGATTTCTTTATATTGTTATCTACTACAATGGGTTGCATATATTTCACAGGATTTGTCTCTAAGAGCTAGCGACAGAGATATTTTCAATTGTAAAAGTGTTTTAAACAGAAAATAGAATATTTGTATCATTTGGTAAAGCAAAAAAATGCATGAAGAAATCACATTCATTTTATGTGAATACAGTTTTATATGATAGCTCGAAATGACATTCCGTTGATCCTGTAGGGACCGCAAGAAGATACCGTCATGCGGGGTAATTTCGACCACCTTGGTTAATTTCGACCGTTCCGGCGGGAAACATTTAGGATCTAGTAATTTAACTAATTTTGCCGATAGTTATTCGATAGAAGCCTAGTCTTTTACGAATATCTTTTCGGCTAGTAGAATCACAATAATCAACTCAATTGATATCAGTATGGTACTTTTTGTAGTAGCGTGAAGGAATGAAATCAAACTAGAAATTACATGCTTGAAACATACTAAACAAAATAAATTCCTCTGCTATTAATAAGCGGTAAGTGTCCCTTAATATGTAAGAGGAGAAAATAATGCACTTACCTAGTAGTGTTTAGGATATCGTATTACACTTATGACGGCACATTTTACAGGTAACTCGGGCCACGCTAACAACGCAAAAGAAGTAGGAGCTAAAATAGCACGTACTTTCTCGTCCCATTTTCACGCAAATTAGGCGAAAAGTACTCACATTTTCGAAAAATTCTTCATGATCTTATTTCAAAATCTATCTTTAAGGAACAAATTTCATTAAGCGAAAAGTCTATAACTTTAATATTTTAGTTGTAGGAAGACTCCGATAAAATTTTGAACCTTTCCAATTTTCGAAAAATCAGGATTTTCAACGAACACGAGCTCTACACCATTCTCTGAAATGTTCTTCACACTCTCCAACAAAAAATAATCAAATACAAAGGAGCGATTTTTTTGAAAATTTTGAAAATATCTCAGGGGCTTCACGTAAAAAAACCCAAAATTAAAATATCGGTTTCAAATTCATAGAGACGCAACATCAACCAGATCGATTGGGGAATTATAATTTTGGAGAAAATCTGCTGAACGGTTTAACCGCTAGCGTTTTTCATATAGGAACAAACGTTTTGCCGTCAATCGATTTTTCGCTATCAAGGACCCATAAAACATGGACTCCGTCTAAATAAATTTAGAAAAAAAAATCATCTAACACGTTATCATTTATTTATTTACTTTTTCGTAACTAGAGCCATGTAATAAGAGTTTTTCTGCCGAAAAGTGTCCGTTTTACAGCGCATTATATTATTTTCTCTCAACTCCATAGCCAGAAAGTAAAAATGTAGGAGGGCATAGACACCTAAAATTATAAACCGTATCTCCAAAATGCTCTGAAACCATTAAGAAAGAGCAATTTTTTTTCGTCAGGCCTCTGGTACATCATTTTTTTGAAACTAGTGATGTTAAAACAGCGTGTAATTTCTCGCCCGTATTTTCGCGCAAAATTAAGCGAAAAGTAAACACATTTCTTAAAATTATACCTGACCTTATTGCAAAATCTATCAAGGAACAGATTTCATTAAGGGAAAAAATCTCTATCCTTAATATTTTAGTTGTAGGAAGATTTAAAAAAACCTGAACTTTTGTAATTTTCCATAACTCAGAGTTTTTAACGAACATGAGACTTGCACCTTTCTCTTTAACGTTTTTCACACTATCCAACAAAAAAATTAATCAAAAACGTTGGTACCATTGTTTTGAAAATTTTGAAAATGTCCCAGGCGCTTTATCTAAAGTAACATCTAAAATTAAAATATCGGTTTCAAATTCAAGGGGCCGCGACATCACTCAGATCGACTGGCGAGTATCAATTTTGGAGAAAATCGGCCGAACGATGCAACATTAAAAATATATAGGACGAATCACTTCACTCCACTCTTCTCCACACGATTTAGAAAAAAAAATATATTAATTGAAGAAAAAATACCTCCCAATTCTCGGTATTTTTTTACTCACTTGAAAAATCAACTCTTTGCAATACGTATGTGAATACTTTTTCAAATAAAATAAATAAATTATCAAGAATAATGAATGGGAAATTTCAATGTTAAAAGTAACAAAAATGTAATTTTGGATTTAGTAAGTTTTACATTTAAAGGACGTGCCTCCAATATTTTTGTGCTCTTGGTGGGAGTTCATTCTAATAAATTACAGTACGATTTACTAAGAAGTCCTTATTTACAAAATAACTTATCACACAAAACAATAATGAAGAGCTGAAGTCATTTATTGAAAATTAATAGAAATGAATTCGTAATTTGTTATACATCTAGTCAGTTTAAACAGGTAAGCGAAAAGGCAGACGAATCGATTTTCAACTGTAACATACCTACGTCTCGATTTACAAAAAGTACGCTGATGACACATCACTATTCCTTTCTTCACCACTTAACCTTCACTTCCACCTTAACATGGACCACCAAAGAAAATTATGCTTAATAACCCAAACTCAGTTAAAAACATCTTCACCCTCCATCATTCATCTCATTCACTTCCACTTGTACCAAGCAACTCTCCTTTCGTTAGTCTTCATTAACTTCCTCAATCAAGTACATATCTGTAGCCTTTCTTTAATACGAAAGTAACCACAGGGAAAATAAACTGAAGAAGCCTATAAGAAACTTCATCAAAGTCGACATATAATTTTAAAAGTCATGTCAATCCCAAAAAAGTACAGGTTCTCTATACAAATCCATTCTCCGTTCACTTCTCTTGGAAGTATCTCTTGATCTAATGTAATTCTCTCGACATCTCATTTTAAACAAATTTGTTTTTTCTAAACAAAATCCGTGTTGCAAACAACTTCCCAGGCTTTGTAACAAAAGCAACCATTTATTCTAATTTCAACTTAAAATCAACAAAAGAACCAATTATTCCTAGCCCCCAATTACTATTTTCATTTTTTTAAATCACTTGATCAACCCGTTACAATCTCAGTCTCGATACTTCTTTCCTAAAAATAAAAAGCATGTCATTTTTACTCCTTCCTAATTTTATTCTCTCTTTTTGATTAATAATATCTAAGAGCATTTGTAATTCAAATATCACCCAATGATTTCCTCAACACGATTCCCCTATTCTTTAAGTTATAATAAAGTAAAGGCCAATCAATCATCGCAGAGCCGAAGGGACGAGTGACTTAAAACCTAACAAAAACTGTATAAAAAGAACAACAAACTCAAGGACGAACATAGAGAAGGAAGATCAGGTGGTTGGTTGGGGAAGCGGGAAGGATTCGACGAAGAATTGGTGGAGGGTAGGACATGCAAAAACACGCGGATATTTGGGGGTACTGTGGCACACTAGATTGACAAATTGATTAGTGATTCTGGGTGTGTCAACTGCTAAGGTCATTATTCCCGTAACTGTAGTGCATATTTTTATCCCGGGATATGGCGGTTATCTTCCCTCGTTGGAAAGCAAGTTGCGGCTCCGACCTACGTCGGCTTGCGGAAATTTTCCTTAACAACCTATCGCCCACAAGGCGCCGCCCCGTTCATACTAAGCTCCCGACTGGTCTCCCGGCGAGTGTGGTAGTGTAGTGCATGTATGTGTAAGTGTGTGTAGGGGTTGAGGGCAGGATAAGCAAGAGAAAAGAAAGATAGCGTGCGGTCTGTGGCCAGTATGTTAGGTTTCCGCTCCGGCATTTGCCTGGTATTATTCGGGAAAAACACGGAAAACCACTGATCAGAGAAGCCGGCCGCTAGAATTTTCCTCTGGACTGCAGCTGAATTCCACATAGCAACGTAACTAGAGTCGAAAATCTTGCCACCATCGGGACTCAAATCCCATGACCTCCCGGTCAGAGGCACTGCAGCGGCACACTGGAGGTCTACTGGACAATCGATCTATTAACAGATAAACACGCACTCTTTCAGTTCCTGGACCCTCCAAAACGCATGTGGACGGCTAAATAGTAAAATCAAAATTTTTCGACAACAATACTTCGTCAGTGTTTGAAAAAAGTAGCCAACACTTGAAAAAACTCGATTTTTATTTAATTTGTTTGATTATTGAGGAACGCAATAAACTTTATAAATGAAATGGAAAGTATAGAGGCGGTGTGAATAAAAGGAAATGTTATAAATTTTCTGCCAGTATAAATTTACATATAGGTATTGCTGCTCTTTGTAGAATATATTTATTAAGTTTGTATTCGTTTCGATCGTTTGATTGAATTCACAGGAGCATGGGAAAAGAAAACGATCAATCGAAAACTTTTTTCTTTAAATGTTTGCCAAAAAATGCGTCGATCAATAGCAATAGTTCAGAATCAGTGGTTCAATGAAAGCAGGGGGCAAAGAGTGGAAGGTGAAAATAACACTTTTTTGCTCACCCAATATTAAGGTGACAGAAGTGTTAGTACTAAACACCAAGTAATTTATTAGAAAACTTACTTAAATGTTCTATGATTCTCTTCCGTTTTTTTTCAGTGGGAAAAAATTTAGGCGATTTTATTTTTTAAAAAAATGCTTTTGACCACTTGAAAACCAACGCATTTTTTCATTGAGAATAATCATGCAATAGTAAAAATTATTCATCGTGTCGGGATACGGCAAATTCTTTAGACGGATATGAAGATAGAGTCGACGGAATTATTTTAGTTATTTTCAAAAGCATTTATTTGGTTACCTTAGGAGTATTTATAAAATCTGTTATTTCATTCGGAAAAATTTTATATAATAATTCATAATAACAAAAAAGCCCATTGAAATGAATTTGTCATGTCTATCACATATATTTTGTAATTGCGCTTGCACAAAATCACCGAGTGTTTCTGAAAGAAACCGTAAAATTAAACCTTTCCTCACTGAAATTTGGAGAATGATTTCACCCTTTAAAAAACTAGTACGCAAAAATCAAAAGAAACACAAGAATTATTTATTCATTCTTTAAAACATGTAAAAATTCAGAAAAAAGGAGAGGGGGACAGTTCCGCACATTTCCTTGATTAGCAACCTATGTGCGTGATTATAACACAAACTCTACATAACAATTAGTGGAGCTATAACAGCGCCTACTTTCTGTTCTACTTTCTAGCTTTATTTCTAAATTTGCAATTTCCAAACAGTCTGAGAGTGCAACACAAATGAGATCCACACCATTCTGTTAAGCGTCCCTTCTATCCTTGAACAAAACTTAAAGAAATCATTTGAAATGGTTTATGAAAAATTTTTTTTTATAAACAGAATTAATTTCAAACCTAAATTACGCGAAAATGTTAACTTTTTGCAATTTTAGAAAATAGAGTTTTTGCCGAAAATGAGACTAGCACAATATTTTTACACTCCCTTGATACATACGAAGAGAAAATTTAAAGAAAAAAATGTGGCACCACTTGAGAGAAAAATGTTGTTTAAAAGCTGTAAAAATTACCTATATTTCGTGCAAAATTTCGCGAAAACTATATTTTTGAAAAATTGCACAAGTTCATATTGCAATATCTGTCTTTAAGGAACAGATTTCATTGAGAAAAAAATCTATCTTCATAATTAAGGTTGTAGGAAGACGTCCAAAATATTTCACTTTTAAAGTTTTCGAAAACTCTAGGATATTAGCGAACATAAGACATGAATCATTCCCTTAAGCATTCTGTTCGCTAACCGAGGACAATGTATAATGAAAAAATTTAGCCCAATTTTTTAGAAAATTTTGAAAATGTTTTTTAGGCTTCATGTGCCCTTCATGTACCTTAAAAATCAAAATTCCGTATTGAAACTCTCAAAGCCTCGATTTCATTCAGATGGATCAGTGAATATAAATTTTGGAGACAATCGACAGAACTGTTTAGGCGCTAGCGTTGACCATACACGGGGGGGGGGACATTTTGCCGTTAATCGATTTTCCGGTATAAACGACCCACAAAATATGGATTCTGGCTACACCATGTGTTAGAGGAAGTAATTTACTACACAGAAACAGGATTTATCCGGTTTTTGTTATTAGGAGCTGGCAATAAAAGTTTTTCTGACGAAAATTAGCCATTTTCCGGCGCACGTAAGTTATGTACTTTCCCTTATTACGAAGTAAGTGTAACGAAGTAAGTACAAAGTAAGTGTAAGTAAGTAACGAAGGCAGTAAAAAGGAGTCGCGGCACGGACTGATAAAAACATACTCGGAGAGCCCTCTTGGTAGAGGAAAGAGTGGTAGAGGAAAATACGAAGGCAATGACTAATACAGATAACATACATCTTTGTGAACCGTAGAACTGTAAATTGAAAAAACAACTTGCAATCACACTAGAAGCCTATCTAACATTGGGAGGGGGAACAAACATCGCCTATGTAAGAAGATATTTGAATTAAAGTACTAAACATTCATCACGCAAATCATAAATGAGGACCAATTGCCCGTCAGATGTTTGTCTAGTTAAGTGTATTCAAACTACTTAATATTTTATAGTATAACCAACTGAAAAATATAAGAATAAAGTCCGTTTTCACATATATGAAAAAAAGTGTTCCAAATATTGAAAGTCTTAGGAAGATGCTGATGATCTAACTAGTGCATCCTTTCAACTTGGTCGGAGAAAGTCGCAATGCTGCTAAGACGTCTTACAAGGAAATCTTTCATTGTGAATTGTTGTCACGGTCTGTCGAATTGAAAACGGATCTCTAAATTTTGGAACGAAATTTAAATTTCTAGATTTGCAATTTTTTTCATATTTTTCCGATTTTTTCTTTATATGTTTTGCTTCAATAGAGTAAAGTACGCGTACGCTTATATAAATAACAGAGGTTTCATTTACAGTAAAAATCAGAGTTTTTGAAAATTGCAAATATTAATGTTCTAACGTCATCTTATGACATTGTTGAAGAAAAAGATGTATTTCTTAATACAGTTCATTTTTCAAAATCTTTACATATAATAAACACCATTTTGAAATTGGGCATAATTTTTGTTGGTTTTTGCGTTCTTTTGAATGACTTCCAGAAAAATTTCCGCAAATATGTGAAGATTTTTTCAAAAGCGGCTCGACGTTTTTAAATTGTTTCTCTTCGGATATGGTTTGGTGGTTTTTTTATGGTATAGTGCACAATATGGTTAGGTCCGATTTTCATTGAATATTGCAAAAACTTAACATTTTCTTTTTACTCTGATAATACTGATACTATACGTTTCTTAATCCAATTTTTTCTCAATATTAGAATTTAAGTTATTTCATGAACACTTCATTCGAAATACTGGCTGTGTTTTTATAATTTGGAGTCAAGTCATGAGAATTTTGTTATGTTCCACAATCATTGGAGTGGTAAGAATGATTGGTGGGGCAGTATCCAGATGTTTTCCAGTATTTTATAAATTTGTTACAAAAACAGTAAAAAGTATGGGGGAGAAGTATAAATCTGCGGACGTTTCTTTAAACTTCGGGATCGCATCCACATCCATTTACTGTATGCATAGTTGAATGATGAACAAGGTACCAACAAAGTGAGGTTAACTTTCACAAACTAGAAATTTTCACTCCTGAGCAATAGAAAACTTATTTGGGTCAGTAAACAAGCTGCTGGTTGTATTTTCTCCTATTGTGAACAAAATAGCAACCCACTCACCCAGCTATGCTCCTAAGACAATTTGCAAACGGAGAGCTCAACAAAACTTGTGCTTATTGAAGGTACTCTTATCTCCAGAAGCAAAACGAGGGCTCTCTCAGCATTTGCTCCATGAACCAGCGAAAATCGACCAAAATCCTGTTCGAGATGGTGGTCATTCACCCAGCAGCTGATGTACATCACTTGTTACAGTCATTTAATCATTTAAAAATATCAAGGACAATATAGGATAGAACACGATACATTGAATTCGCTAACAAGCGTCATTATTGTTAAAACCTTTGAATTTTCATCAATTAAAGACATATTTTCTTCGAACCTCCCGATCTATATTTCGTTTTCGAACGTATCCATCTACTTTTTCAAAAGATGGATGAAATGTTGCAAGGCTAGAAGTTGCAATATTATAATATTATGTAACTGCTACTATTAATACGAGAAAGAATGTGCTATTGGAGAACCACTGGACACGTCTTTTGAAGGTGTGTATTTTTAAAAAGTATTTCTTAATCAGTGTATAATTTAATTCAAATTATCATTGGATGATTTTAACTGCTTCATTGGGACTCCCCAGATATACAGTATTGGCGAGAACTGGCGAGATCTGTCACATGGTCATGGGGTTTATTTGGAAGACTACTCATTCTACTGACATTTTCACACTTTTTTTAGAGAATGTGAAAATTATTTATATTAGAGAATAAAAAAATCGAGAATTGAAAATTTGCAAAAAATAATAATATAGCGTATAACAGCAGTTGTTATAACTCCTTTTTACATATTTTGCACATGTCTTGCTTTGTGTGCACTTTATTTAATTCTTTCCGTTCAATTATATTAACATATTACAATACAGTTCATATATCAGTAGATGTGATGTGATGTGTTGCGAGTATTAGAATCATACACGACAGTTAACACAGAACCCGCTAGATAGCAGGGCTGTATGACAGGTTTTCGCTCGCGTGGACGTCAGGAGTGAAGGAGAAATATTAAAAAAAGAAAACCGAGCGTCTGGCGCACGGTACATTTGACTCCCATCAGTTGAGTCAGGATTTATAAAAGGCAAAATTAAAGATTCCGCGAAGTTGAAACGTCTGAACACGGAGAGTCCAATTACGTACAAAAGTAGGAATGAAAGTGTTTGCCTTAGGCTGATGGAAATATTTCCTATTCCTGCCGCAAATTCAGAGAGGGAACAGACCATACGAGTAGTTGAAAAATCCTATTTTAGAAAAAAAAGTAATATTGAATCGAAAAGAAATAATGACATTTTTCTCACACGGTTTTCAAAAAATATCATATATCGTATAACAGTAACTACTTACTTAATTACATTACTATACACATTCAGTTCGCTTGTATGTTGAAAACGTAGGTCACATAAATGAAATATTAGCCCGAAAGGTTTCTTATATACTTATTGTTACGCAGTTCTGCAAAGCTATCGCACAAGTCATGCCAACTATTCCTTTCTCAATAGGGGAAGAGAAGTCAACAGAGCCATTGCTCTGACCACGGAATCAGCTGGTGAACGAGCACAGGACGTTAGAGTTTACAGTGCTGTTACTGTGATCTAGGATGAAAAGTTCGAGCGAGTTCGAGAGAGTGCGAGCGAGAGAATGGAATGTCTTGCAGCGCTCTCGAGTGAATCATTAATTATCTGAAGGTAAGTCCTAAATTTTATAATTGAATTACTTTATTTTGTTGTATAACTCATTTCAATGTTCAATATCGGAGTAACATTTAAATATGTACCATATCCGATTATAATCCTGACGAAAGCTAAATAAATTGTTGATATCTAAGACGGTTGACAAACACGTTTTCTATTATCCTACATTTAAAAATATTTTCATAAATAATTAAATTATCTGTTCCTTCGACGAAAAGCCAATAATTGTATTTATTGAAATGTTCTAAATCTTGTGTTGCAATTTTTGGTATAGTATGCTAATTTTAAGAAAACTTTTTATTTGCGGATGTGAGAATATAGTACCTACTTTAAGCTAAATTAACTGTCGCGCCTTAAACAAAATCCTTGGACCACTCATTACTTTCGTATGATGTAGGAAACGAATATGTAGGAAAAATCGTGTATAATTAGTTTCTAATTTTTTAAAGCATGTTCCACTTCTAAAATATTAAAATAATATGTAAATATTTGATACCAAAAAAAGTTTTTTTTTTTCGAGATAGACCCTCTGAAAGATTACGAAATACGAAATATTTTGTGATATTTCTCATTTAACCCACCACAAGTTTTTATTTTCCGCCAAAAATTAATTAAATGATTTTTTTAACATTTACAAAATAATTTTCACCTACTACAGATGTTAAAAATGTTTAAGGAATTAAGCAAACCATGCATGGTAAACAACAGAACGTACTCTTTTGCATAATGTTCTATGCATTATTAGAATACATGAACCTGCAAAAGTGTTTCCATCTAGCAATATTTTTTTTTTTTTAATTTTTTGCCCGGCGACTCGATTCGAACAAAGTTTCTTCAAGTTAGCCCGCCACTCATGTTATCCTACACAACCAGACTCGTGGCAAAACTCAACTTCTCAACGCAAAAGAATTAATATTTTCATTTCGAATTTTAAAAAATTCAGAGATTTTCATTTACATTGTTTCAAAATGTAGTTTTAAAGAAAATATTTCATTAAAAAATGTCTATCGTCAATACTGCTGTTTTTCAATGACAGTATTTTTTTACAATTTTTGAAAATACAGAGACTTCACGGAAAATAGAACCTGCACCTTGTTTATGAGTCATTTGCGTTATATGAGGAAAAAGTTTAGTACAAAACCTTGGATCATTTTGAGTTAAATTTAAAAATGTTAGAGCTTCAGGGAGAGTACCTCTAGAAATCAAACTATGCGTTTCTGACTCGTAGAGGCTTGAGTTAGATCGGGGAGTATCAATTTTGGAGAAAATTGACTGAACGGTTTAGTTGTTACCGTTGACTACAGTGTGTTAGAAAAATAATTTTATTACATATAGCATCAGTAGCCACTTTTTTCATACGAGGATCCCACAATATAATTTTTTCTGTCAAGAAATTGCCGATTTTTGCCACAGCATTACAAAACTTTCTCTTTACTACCAGTGGTGCAAAGTGGCACTTTCATGGGTCATCGTTAGAGTTGTGCAGTTACCGATTCTTTCAGAAGCTAGAGTTTGTTAAAGGGTGTCGAAATATCGTACGGTGTTCTACTTTTTAAAGGCTGGAAGCTATTCTAATTTTCTGATTATTTTCTTCTTCTTCTTCTTATCTTCAAGTATTTAGGCATGATGCCTGTTACGCCGCTTAGTACTGGTCCTTCCAACGCATTCTTGGACGTCCTATGTTTCTCTTTCCTCTTGGTTGATAATTTGCCATTTGTTTAGGAATGCGGTCGTTGTTCATTCGCAACAGATGTTCTTGCCAAGAGTGTCTGTAGTTAGTGACTTTCTCTATGAGACATTCTACATTTAGCTCATTTCGGATTTTTGTGTTCCTTTGTCTATCTAGGAGACTATATCCCGCTACCGCTCTAAGAAATCTCATTTCTGCTGCTTGCAGTCTTGAGATATCTTTTTTTGTCATTGTCCACACTTCACTCCCATGTAAGCAAGTTGGTATTGACATAACTTTATAAAATTTGATGAGAGTGTCTCTTCTCACTTTTGAACTGAGTGTTCTTCTTATGGTACCATTTATTTGATTGAATCGTTCTATTTTCTTATTTATGTCGATTTCGCCATAAAATGATATGTCTGCTCCCAGGAATGTGAAGTGCTGTATCTGTTCTACAGTTTTATTATTTACTACAATTTTTGAGCGTACCGGGTATCGTCCTTGGAATGCCATCACTTTCGTTTTGGTGTCCGATATTTCCAGATTATATTCTGACATTATCCGCTGCAGTTCATGAGTTGCTTTTTGTAATATATCTTCGCCTTCTGCTATTATTGCTTGGTCATCTGCAAAAAGTATTGTCCATAATTTTGTTCTCGTTAAGTCTAAACTATAAAATTTTAATCTGGTCTTCCACTCGCAAAGAGCTTCGTCTATGTAGATATCAAACAGAATCGGTGAAAGACTGCATCCTTGTCGTAAGCCTTGGTCCACTTTCGCTTTTCGATCTGGTTTCCAAGTAATACATATTTCGGATTCATTATACATACTTTCAATTACAAGAATCAGATGTTCAGGGATTCCTTTCTTTCTTAGTACTTCAAAGAGGGTATGCCTGGCTACAGTGTCAAAAGCTTTCTTGTAATCTACAAACAAGATGTGGGTTTCTTTGTTATATTCTCTGTGTTTCTCTAGAATTTGTTTTAAGACAAATATATTGTCTATGCAAGACCTTCCTTGGCGAAAGCCACTTTGCTCTTCCATCAGCATTGTTTCTGCAATTTTCCTTAATCTAGAGGTCACAATTTTTGAGTATACCTTATACGCAACGTTTAGGAGACTTATACCTCTGTAGTTGTCACATATTGTTCGGTCTCCCTTTTTAAAAATAGGCAGAACTACAGCAAGTTTCCAATCAGTAGGCACTTTTCTTCTATTCCAGCATAGGTTGAAGAAGTGGAGAAGCCTTGTTTTAAATTCTTTAGTTGCACATTTAAGCATTTCTGCCTTAATGCCATCACTACCACTAGCTTTCCTATTTTTCATTTTAGCTAATGCCTCTTCCAGTTCCTCAAATTCTATCTGGTCTACGCTGTCTTCAATAAGGTTTTCATTTTTGTCTACCTTCTCATTCTTATCACTCGCATTCTTATTTGTCCATAAGTTCTTATAATAAGAGAGCCATTCATCTGACTTAATTACCTGTATATCTGCTACATCCTTCTCTTGTCTATTAAGGTGCTTCATAATTTTATACGCGGATTTCTGCCGTCCATGTATGTCATTTTCAATATCAGCTATATATTTATCCCATGATTCCTGTTGGGCTTTTCTCGTTAGATACCTGACGTGGTTGGAAATTGTGGTATATTCCTTCTTAGTTTGTGGAGATTTATTGGATAAATATCTCAGGTATAATTTCTTTTTCTCATTAACAGCTTCTTCAATTTCTTCATTCCATATTTTAAGCCCTTTCTTCTTCGATCTCTTTGAAGTAAAACCTAGTGTTTCATATGCTGTTGCTTCCATTATAGTTTTCAAATTCCTCCACTCTTCTTCCACGTCATTACTAATTTCATATGTTTTGTGATGTTGCTCCAGACGTTGTTGGTATAGCAGTTTGACAGATTCTTCATTTAGTAAATATACTTTCCAAATCTTTTGGATGGGACAAGTTTGGCGATTATTGTTTTTAACCCATCTCTTCAGTAGTTTTAACTTTCCTAAGAGTGCAAAGTGATCGCTATCTATATCGTAACTCCTGTAGACTCTTACATCTGTGAAAAGTTTTCTTACTTTATCGTTTGCCATGATGTAATCAATAGCACTAATTTGACCACGTGC
>BLKR01009434.1:0-119045 GCA_011170035.1 Teleogryllus occipitalis | reverse complement strand
TTTTTGTAAGCTGCCCTTAGCGACACTTTCCCCAACACCTTAATTGGGGTCCTGCCGAAAGCGTACAAGCCTTTCTGCACCCTCTGACACCTGGGTGCCCCTAACCGCTGGTAGGTTTCTAAATTGATGAGTGTTACCGCGGCCCCTGTATCTAGCAGGAAACTCACCGGCACTTTTCCCAACTCAATTTTGACCATTAGTTTATCTTGCTTGCTGGTATCGAGCACTTGACTGATCATATCGATTTCCATGTCTTGCTCTTGTTTCTTGTACCGCTCCGCGTGCCTCTTTTTTCCGCATACTTCCCTAATGTGGCCCACTTTCTTGCAACAAAACCACTGCGCGTTTCTGAACCTACATTGTTCTCTTGCATGTAACCTCTCACAGTTTTTACACGACTTCTTTCTTTGCACACTGTCACTGTCACTTCCACTGCCACTGGCTCTCTTGAACACTGGTTTGCCGCTGGGTCGGGGGTTACGCCTCCACTCACAGTGGTTGCCGCCTTTGTTGCGGTAACCTTTCCCGGCACTGTCACTATACTCACTGGAGTCACTGTCGGTCTCGTATTCTTTTGCCGTCTTTCCGCTGCGTACCGACCCACTGTTTTTGATGTGGTGCAAGTGCGATTCTGCTGCGATCTGGCGAGCTGTCTCACAAGTCATTTCGTACGTCTTACATAGGTTGTGTATTTCCTCTAATGAAGGGTTATCACTTTGTAAGGCTTGAAACCTAATTTTCTCTTCCGGTGTGTGTAGCACTACCATGTCCCTTATTAAAGTCTCCGCGTATGACACTTCCTTATCTGATGGCGGGCACTTGAACTGACAATGCCGCGCCAGCCCGGCTAGCTCTGTAATCCACTCACTGTGTGTTTGCCCCTCACTTTTTCTGCACTGAAAAAATTTGAACCTAGCTGCTACCACATGAGGCACTTTGTTGAAGTAATTGTTGAGCTTCTCTAGCATTTCTGCCCATTTGACACTCGATATTTCTCTCTCTGGGAACAGTTTTTTCACTAGGTTGGTCACCTTGTTACCTACGCAGCTCAAAAAGAACGCCTTTTTCATTTTTGCGTCTCCTACCTTGTAACACAGTAGGTGCTGCTCCAACCTGTGTATGTACTCGGCCCATTCCTCTGCGTCCGGCCGGAAACCAGGGAACTGTGGAGGGGAGCGGGCACTGACCGCCTCCAACAATGCCGCCATCTGCCTATCAGCCTGTTGTTGCTGCTGCTGCATCTGCTGTTGTTGTAGCTCGAGCTGCTTCTGCTGTTGTTGCATCTGTTGTTGCTGTTGCTGCTGCATCTGCTGTTGTTGCAACTCGAGCTGCTTCTGCTGTTGTTGTATCTGTGCTTCCGCCAGCTGCCGCTGCTGCTGCATCTGTTGTTGCTGTTGCTGCATCTGTTGCTGCATCAGCGTAATTAAAGTTGTTATTTGTTCGGACTCCATGTCGTTGTTTTCTCCTCGTCGCCAATTTGAAGTGTCCAAGTTACAAACACAAAGGTTCAATAAACAATTTATTGCCAAACACCAAGTACAAAGCTATAGTGCCGGATATCCTGAAGAATTAGTACAGAGACGAAGCCGTGTTGTCGTAAGTCCAGAAGATGTACCAAGGTATGCCGAGTCCACCAAGTAACTAGAAAGAAGAGTCCGTTGTCGTAGCGCTGTTGTCGTAGTCTATCGCACTTCACCGTAACCACCACTTAAACACTGTCTCGACGCACTTTCACCGCTGCTCGCTCGCTCACTCACTGACTGCTGCCTCAGCTCCGCGTCGAGGTTTTATAGCCCCCCCGGGCCGTAGGCCCGCCGACTGGCTGTGTAAAAGGGGCGGGGTCGAATCTCGCCCCGCTCGCTCAGGCGTGGCGGCCGCACTCAGCCGCGCACCGCTGGCCCGCGCTTGCTGCTGGCCGCTGCCGCCAGGGGCGGTAACACCCCCCTGACGTGCTCCTGTGGCGGCACATTCAATCATGTGCGGCCGGTCACGACAGTAAATAAATCTAAAAAAGTCATTTACGTGAAAGAGGCAAGGCAAAATACATTTTTGTGAAAATTCCTCGTTTTTCATAATTCATCCTCATACACTAAAAAATGTTCATAAATCTACGATATACTAGATATTTTAGCAAACATCCGTTGTCTGTAATAGATAATTTCAGGAAAAATAAGATTATTTCATTAAGCGACCATCCGTCCAAACGAGCACTTTATTCGCGGAACCAACGGTGGTCGCTAAATACAGATTTAACAGAATTATTTTTTACTGTGTTTTCAACTCAATCTTTCACATGGCGAAGCGTTACAGCAGTCGACAGTACTATCGATCTTCTGCGCATTCGCAGTTCTAGTTTTCCATCACTTTTGTAAATCTGCGCATGCGCAGAAGATCGACATTGCAGTCAATTGCTGTACAATATGCTATGCTCTCTCGTAACATAGATTTTATTTTGAACATCAACGATGGATAACGTCGATGTTCTGTTATCGATGTCGCATGACTACGAGCCAATTGCGCGTCGGGGGCACGCAGTGCGGCTACAACGCCTAAGGTTTGGTTAAGTCGGGAAGGATCTCATTGGAGAATTTGGACCTCAGGCTTTTTTTTTTTCACCTACAGTTTTGCTCGAGTATATTTGTATATCGTATGTTTTGCTCCAGCACCTTTGTGATTTCAATGCCTTTCCGTTACTTTCATATCTTCAAAATCCATTAGTCGTCATATGACTCCAGGCTGGCTGTCAATTCTCAAAAATTGACTTTATCTCGCGGGCGTCTCTGGGTTCGCGGAGCTCCCATGCAGTCTCCGGTGCTAGACACGCGCGTACAAGGAGAGCCGACGCCAGTAGATATCTTCGATATCTGATTGGAATAACATTAAAACAGACACAAATATTTTTTAACAATTTATTTCTTTGACTTTTCGCACCCACTTTTGTTTTTTTAAATCTAGGACCCAGATTCCTGAATAAATTCCTTAAAAATCTTTGATATCTGAGTTGATATCTACCATAGCTCAGTATTTGCTTTCAGAATAAACAAAAAATGCAGAAATTCCAGGAAAAAAGCTAACAATACAAGATGTGAAATTCGTCCAACAAAAGCATCCCGTGAGTGTGAATAGTGCAAAATGTAGTAGTACGCATATCACATTCATTGTTTGTACAGATTGTGAGTAAAAATGTATTTCTGAACTTAACACATACAATCTCAATTAAGATTTACTGTTATTTAATATTTATGAACTTCTCTAGTATTATTATTTGAAAGAAAAATGATTTTGTACACAAACAAGTGTTTGATGAATTTTATACATTTATTTAAATAATAAATGGTTAATAGGGATTTAGAGGGCGGAATCGTAATCGCCGAGAACCTACCTTAAGGAGTTGCCCAGGCCATGATTTCGTCGGGAGCCAATAAATTTCGTACAATGCAAGAGGACGTGTTCTACAGAAAGAACCGTTCTGCATGAATCAGAGATGAGAGAAATTTTACCCCGAAAGAGGAAACCATGACAGAAGTGGCAGTGTCTGATAAGACGGGTTAAGATGACTTCCTACGGCCTAGAAGAGCGGGATGAGGAACGCCAGGAATTAACAGGATCCTTTATCGCACTTAGTTTAAAAGTGGTATTGTGCCACTCTGTTTGCCATTCTCTAAACACGAGTTTCCAGGAAGAATGAGGTTTCAGAGGAGTAGAAAGATCGACATTAAGTTCCCGCAAAGGATTTTTCAATCGAATATATGGGGGCTGGAGTAGCAATGTTCGAAGAATATAATGAGCACTCATATTTAGAATGGATACTTAATCGGCGAAAAAAATTGTTAGTGTCCTGACACTTAAGCTCCATCTAACGCTAATAGAATATCCCGCATTCTTGTCGAAGATGACTAACCAGCCACAGCTAGAAGGCAGTCAATTCGGCTAATGCGATATGCACCTGTCGAGAGGCGGATACCAGCGTGATGTATGCTGTTGATGGGTCGGCGAGTGGAAAGAGCTGCCCAGTCATTTCAGTACTGTAATCCAAAGCTAAGCGGTTAAGTGATCTATATAACCACAATATGGTAATGCTGGATGATATTGCTGGATGAACAGAAGAAGACAGAATTATCCACAGTAATGCCTTTACAGGTTTTCGCACGATCGACGCTAGGCTATATATGGCAACGGCAGAGTGATACTTAGCACCGATCCTTGGAGAATGCCGTTTTCAAAAGCGTGACTACTAGACAGTTTGGCATCGACGCGAACTCGGGAAGATCTATTCAATAAGAAATTTTGAGGAATGAGGAGAGGTTCCCCCTCAATCCCCACGAGCGCAAGGTTCGCAGAAAGCCATACCTGCAAGTGATTTCGTAGGCCTTTTCTATATATTTCCTCTTCAAAAAAGAAAATTAAATATTTCACGGAAAAAGAATTCTTGGATAACGATATCATGTAAAAACAAGCGAATTCTTTCCTTCCTATATAAACATCATTACGTATCTCAAGATTTCCTCTATTTTAAAAAATACAAATCACTGTTTAAAAAAGTCATAAGGCAGGCTAAAATCATGAAACACGATCAGGATATTTTGAACTCAAATAACAAAACAAATGTAATGTGGAATGTAATAAAAAATAGACTAGAAACCTTGTAGAGAATGTTGTTTTAAAACATAACGATATAAACGATCCGGCAACAGTGGCTATCTTAAGCCCCTATCTCTATCTCTACTTTCAGCAATCCCTTTCAAAAATTGCTGCCGATGTCCCTAAGGGTCATCAGTCGCAAAATTCAATATTAGACATTTCCCCAAAAATTTTAGACACGATGTTCGTTTCCGAAATTTCCTATTAAATTTTCAAAACAATCTGTAATCTAAAAGCTAAATATCCGGCCGGTGATGAATTTCTGGATTGTTTGTTAAAGACCAGTGCGCCGGTCATAATACACCCATTAACTTATTTAATGCATCCTTATGCCCAGGAACTTTTCCAGATATTTTCAAAACAGTTCAGATTAAGCCGCTCTTCAAAAAGGCAACAAAAATGAAATTCAAAATTATCGGCCTATTTCTTTACGTGAGGTTTTTCAAAAATATTAGACGTACGAATGGAAACTTATCTCAGTTAACACGACGCGATTTCAGATTGCCAACATGGATTTAGAAAATCAAAATCTATGGAACCAGTCATATTTTCTTTATTTAAAAATGTCGCCTTATCATTGGATCAACACGAAGCACTTATTGGATTATTTTTAGATCTCTCAAAAGCTTTTGACGTCATTGATCATGACATTTTACATTCAAAATTACCTTCATATGGAATCCGTTATATTGCCCTAGATTGGTTATATTCGTACCTTAAACAACGATCTGAGAGAGTAGAAATACCTTTTTGGAATGAAGGAACATTATGTTCACACTTTTCCTCCTCTTTGCCAATTCCATGTGGAGTCCCACATGGATCGATTTTAGGCCCTATTCTCTTCCTAATTCACAGTAGGAAAACATAATATAGTAACACAAATAATTGTTAACAATTGTTTTTTTTTCTTCGTTATACGGGTTCGGATGTAAAGATACAAACTTTTTTTAAAAATAGGGTAAATAAATAAATGAATAATGATAATGAAACCGGATACGCATGGTTCCGGCATGGAGTTGCTGAGCACATGGTCCTGACAATACAGTGGTTTTTCATTCACTTTCTTTCGGGCCGTGGCCATGGTCGGACCTGCTATGGACGTGGGTGCTTCAGCAACTCTGTATTGGAGTTGTGCTGTGGAGTAACATTATGGTTGACCATTATATGTATTAGTAAGGTGTGTATCCTTTAGATATATGGTGTATAATGTATTTATTTATTTAGTTATCTGTGTAATTATTGTTCCACATGTATGTTCATTCATGTTTTGTGTATGTTGTTGTTCAGAAGAGTTTGTCGGTATTTATTGTGATTGTGTTTTTGGTTGTTAGCCCTGATGATGGAATAAAATATTCCGAAACGTTGGCAAACTAGTGTAATCCATTAATTGACCGATCCCGTGATCCATTTTCCTACTACGTATTAACGGTCGTGATTTCTACAATGGTCATGTTCCTAATTCACGTAAACAATATGCCCTCGACGATTCGAAACGTAAGAACAGTTTTCTTTGCGGATGATACGAATATTCTATGCAATAAAGAAACCGAAAATAGTACAATATCAGATTTTCAAATTTGTTTCGTCATAACAAATTAATAGTAAATAAAAAGAAAACGGTTTCAATGCAGTTTTCCATTTCAAATAAACAATTCTGTACTCCATTGAAAATCAACGGTGTACTATTGACCGATGTTAAGAAACAATTTTTAGGTTTTTCATTTCAGTGAAACCTTAAATGGAACGTCCATAAATTAATTGAGAACAAAATTAAGTTCCTTATGCTACGCGTTCAGAATTCTTGCAAATTCTGTCAGTCTTCATACTGCTCGTTGTGTATATTTCGCTCGTTGTGTATATTCTGGGGAAATACATCTAATAGCTCCCAGACTTTTAGATTACAAAAAATTATTGTACGAAATATTGTACTTTTAGATTACAAAAAAAAAAAAAAGAAGAATTGTATCAAATCCCACTCAAGTGATTCTGATAAGCTTCTCTTTATTAATCTAGGAATTTTACCATTATCTTGTCTGTTGATTTACGAATCAGTGGCTTTTGTCAAAAATGACTTAAGAGCGGGAATATATTTTCAGAAAACGCCGATGTCTATAACATCTATGTATGTCGACGTAGTAATCATATTCATCAGGACAGTATCAACAGCTCATTACAAAACATTCACATACAATACATGTACATTACTTTACAACACTTTACCAGATGACATTAAACGATTAAATTCGATAGAAAAGTTTAAATCCCAAGTGAAAACGTTTCTGCTGCATAACTGTTTCTATACAATTAGAGACTCTGCTGAGCATCACAAGTAAAGTAACATTAATTTTAAGTGATATTTAATGTATTATTTACCAATTGGACTATAATTCTTAACAACCTGTAACAAGTACCGTACTGCAACCTCCGGGTCAATGTCCCCCACATCGTCCGGTTTTTCGTCCAGTTTCCCCTGATCCATTGAGCAAATGCTGAGATGGCCCCTTGTTTTGCTTCTGGACATCAATGTAACTTCATTATCTGTGTACGTCTTCTAGAATTCAATGGGAAATATAGTTATTCAAAATATCGTTTCCATGTTGTTGCGGCAGGAAGTATTATTCCTTGACGAAGGACATGCTAAGAGCCCAAAATTTATTGCTTATTTATCCTTAGAAATAGATTTTATTACATCGGAGCGGTTTTTTCTTTTCAAAATTCAAGTAGTATATGGCTCACTGTAGGGATCACAGAATTTTGAAAACGTGCACAATATTCACTTCTCCCCATAACACGTCATACAGTTTTTAACCGTTTTTGACGTAAATAAATAAATAGTTACCAACAATGTATATTTGAATTTACTATATTTCTTTTGGTGTAGCTCGTAAGACACACTTTTTTGTAGCTACAGCGAAAAACACTTTTAGCTTTTCAAAACAAATTTCAAAACGATCCACAAAAATTGACAATCAAACCTTAGACAGTTCAGCAGAGCTGAACAGGTAATAGTAACAGTTACTATTGATTTGCAAATATTAAGCAACTTTCTATAACTAAATCTCAAGTACGCAAATCTTTCGCACATGAATCAGCTTGCTTTTGTTGTACGTTACATGAAGAATGCTGGGTCAGTGGTGGAACAATTTCACTTTTGTTGAAAATCCAGGACACAAAGCGTAAGATCTCGCAACAATATTTCCTACGCTTGAATCTTTTTGGAGGGAGTCAGATGGCTGACTTGGGTCTGGCGGGGGTTACCTACGCTCACAAGTAAACACCACTAAAACACCAGTAATGCCCTCCTGTAATGGGAATACCCGATTTGGGTCAAGGGTCAGCAAGTCCTGTTCTCTCCTCCCCGTGGCGGCCCTTGGGTGCTCTCTAAGGTGAGAGTTTGGAGAGTAGGTAATGAAAGCAGGGCGAGGGCCAGTCTCCGGCGCCTGAAAACGGGAGCATTGGGATAAGGGAAGGAAACCCTGACAGAAAACCAACCTGCTGCCTTCAGGGGGGAGAGGGATCTCCAAAGGCTACGGAAGAAAACCCTGAACAAAATCACGCAGGCCCAGAGGCGGAAAGGGGACATCCCCACTGGGCAGGGTGACGTAGGGCCAATCACCCACCCACTCTTATGGCTGATTCAGAGAAACTTAAATAGCCTCGGACAAAAAAGACAACTCAGACGACCGCGCAAAGAATTGTACATGAATATCGACAAATGGAATATTACATCAATAACAGGGAAGGAAGTGGGAATAGTAGAAGAGATAGAAAAGTACAATTTAAAGATTTTGGGTATTAGTGAAGTTAAAAAGAAGGGAGCAGGAGAGGTGGAATTGCATAAAGGGTATGTAATGAGAAATAGAGGAGTGGATATTAAAACAAGGGCAGTTGGGGGAGTAGGCATTACCGTGAACCCAGAAATTAATAAGAGTGATAAATTGGGAACCGGTAAGTGCAAGAATTGAGAGTGGACATACAATTAAAGGAAAGAGTGGCACTGGTGAGTATATAAGCACCAACCGAAGATTAAGATACAATAGAAAAGGAAATATTCTATTCCGAACTTCAGAGAGTAATAGAACAAAACACAAGGGACAAGTGACCATGTGGTGATAATGGGAGACTGGAATGCCCGAACATGGAGTGGAGAAAACGAGGAATGATAATGGGGAGCAGATGTTAGAATCTTGTATATATAATCAATTGCTGGTAGGAAATACGTGGTTTCCACACAACAAAATACACAAATACACCTTTGAAACAACAAGAAACCAGATGATAGTTAAAGTATGATTGATTACTTTACATTTACGGAGTCATTTCGATATGCAGTAATAGATATTAGGGTGTATAGAAGTGCAGAATTAAACACGGAACATAAACTGGTAGTGATGAAAACCCATTTAAAAAATCCACCTAGAGAATGTTTTAAGAAATATTTTAAAATTAAAAGTGAAAAATTAAGAATTGAGAGAAACAAAAGATATGAACAAGCAGTTGAAGAAAGACTGAAAACTAAACAGGGAGAGGTTAGGGAAGGAATCGAGGAAGAATGGAAAAAACTCAAAGGAAAAAAGGAAACGATGCTAGAAGCAGCGATAGAGGTATGTGGTAGGAAGAGAGTAAATACGCGTTTTAAAAGAACTAGATGGTGGAACGAGGTGGTCAAGGAATGGGTAAAGAAGAAAAAGGAAGCGTACGCCGCATATATGGTATCAAGGACGCAAGAAGATTGGGAAAGCAAAGTAAAACTCAAAAGGATCGTATCCTAATAAAAAGGTTTGGCAGAAATATGCCTGATTGTTTTTTTTCACTCGGGCTAAAAGCCAAGAATTGGCATTATCATCTTCTCTCAGATAAGACTGTACAAGCCAGTCTCTCGCAAAAAGCCAAAAAGCTTGCAGAGAGAAGATTCATTTCTAAGAATCTCCGCTAGGGAGCTAGCAAGGTCATGCCTTCGACGGCTATCTCTTATCTTCACACAGTGCAAGAGAACGTGCTCCACGGTAAGATCTATTTTGTAGTATACGCATATAGGGGGTGGGTCCCCGTAGAGGAGATAACCGTGGGAGAAATGGCAGTGACCGATCCGGAGGCGTGTTAAAATGATCTCGCGCCGAGCATCACGAGATGAGGAAGACCAAGGATTTATGGAATCCTTGATTCTCGTCAGCTTAAAATCTAAGTTATGCCACTCTGTTTGCCATTCACTGCGGATAGAGCGTTTTATAAACAGCTTAGTGTCTTCCGTGGGGACTCTGAAAATGTCTAATTCTCTTTTCTTCGTGGCAGACATTGTCGCCTGGTCAGCTATTTCATTTCCTCTTACTCCCACGTGTGCAGGCACCCAACAAAAGACTAAAATATAGTGGCGGACCAATAGATGATGGATTTGGTGTTGGATGGTCATTGTCAGTGGGTCACAAGACGAGGAGGAGGAGATGGATTCAAGAGAGCTTTTGGAATCACTGAAGATCACCACTTTCTTTAATAACATCGATTCAGCAAATTTAAGTGCTTCCAAGAGCGCATATTTCTCTGCTGCACGAAGAGTCTAATTGAAAACCTCGCGTGGCTCTACTGCAGTAGAAGGCACATCCGTTACGAGAGGAGCCATCGGTCTAGATAAATGGCCAGGATACGTAGATTTTATCGCCTCAAATTCCGAAAAGAATATACTGGGGGGAGTTAAGGATTTAGGAAGGTTAGACAGTCTAAGATCTATTATCGGCCGGTGTAGTTTCCAAGGGGAAACAAGCTTTCGGGGGTGTTTTACAGGCTTGGGTAGTTTTATATTAAGCTTCTCTAAGAGCATACGAAAACGGACTCCCAGGGGATGGGGTAGCGATGGTCTAAGTGCATATGAAGTGGGTTGGATGGAGGACTGCTTGGCGCGAGGGAGTATCAACATTGGATAATTTTGCGCCGTACGAGGCAATCAGAATATCCCGCCTACGGCTCAGAGATGGTTCTCAAGACTCAGCAAAGAGGCATTCGATGCGACTCGTGCGGTAGGCGTCAGTACTAATCCTTATGCCGGCTTTGTGTATGGTATTTAATGGCCGGACGGTCACGCACGGAGACGGAGACGCTGACCCATACACTATGCAATCGTAATCCAAGATATGGCAGATGAGAGTTCTATACAAACGCAAAAGATAAACACGGTCTGCGCCCCAAGAGCTACCAGTAAGAGTGCGAAGGAGATTCATAGGTGATACATATCGCCCCTGTAGTTTACGGATGTGTTTTCGCCAGGTTAGGCTCTTGTCGAATGTGAGCCCAAGGAAGGTTGCGGATTCAACGAATGGGAGCTGCTGTCCTCCAAGAAAAAGGTCGGGGTCATTATGGAGGTGATGGATTCTGCACTTCTGTGCATGCAGTTGGTTTTTGAGGTAGAGAACTTTAATCCTGTTCACCGCTCCACTCCTGCAGTTTGTTGAGCGCAAGTTGTAGCTGCCTCTCAATAACTTGCACATACTTCGAGCAAAAAATTGCAAAGTCGTCAACGAACAGTGATGCCTTCACAGGCTCCCGGATAACTGATGTCACGGGGTTTCACTGATGTCATGCGCTTTCTCTATATCGAAGAAAATTGCTACCAGGTGCTGACCTAGCACGAAAGAAGTGGAAATCTGCATAGCAAGGGTGACTAGGAAGTCCATGGTTGACATGTGCTTCCTGAAGCCACATTGGAGTAAATAGGTTCTTTTGTCCCAGGAGCCAGACCAGACGTGTATTTACCATTAGCTCTAAAAGCTTGCACACACAGCTTGTGAGCGACTTTGGGCGGTAACTTTAGGGGGATGTTCTATCCTTTCCTTCTTTAGGAATTGGGAGAACAATGGCCTCACGCCAAATTCTTGGTACTGCGTGTTCAGCACAAACTTTGGTGAAAATGCCGAGAAAGGAACGAGCGTTTTCCGGTGGGTGTTTCAACATTTGGTTATGTATCTGGTCTGGTCCTGGAGCAGAATCTTTCGCGCAAGCGAGGGCCCAGAAGAGTTAGTCCATGGAGAAAAACACATTGAAATCTTCCTCCACTCGACTCGAGAAGTCTAATTTACAGTTTTCCATATTTCTTTTCGTTTTTTGAAAGCCAGAAGGATAGTGTACGGAGCTGGAGATGTGTTCGTAGTGAGAGGCCATTTCTTCAGCAATTTCTAGTGGAGAGATTAGGAGATTGTGATTTACCATAAGCCCTGAAATAGACGGCGAAGGGAGTCTTCCACCGATCTGTCGGACCTTTCTCCACACTAGTTTAGGGGATGAACGGCAAGAGAGTGACGAGATATAAGCTCTCCAGGACGAAGCCTTACTCTCCCGTATCGTTAATTTAGCTCTGGCTCGGGATCTTTTATAATTTATTAGGTTTTCCATGGTTGGGAACCTACTAAGTTTTGCTAATGCCCTCTTCCGATCAAGGACCGCGGTGGCACAATCAGCGTTCCACCATGGCACAGGGGGATATCGTGCATGGCCGACTTCGGGATGGCAAATGAGGCCGCATGGAGGACGGCGATATTAAAATAAGCAACCATAGCATCGATGTCGTTAGAGCTGTTTTCCGATATTCTTAATTCTTTCTTGAAGGATTCCCACTCAGCTCGGTGGATTAGCCAGCGAGGAGGGCGGGCAACGTTCAGATCGGGAATATCGAGGTTGACCCGAATGGGAAAATGGTCACTGCCATGCAGGACGCCAAGGACAGTTCACTCGAAGATTGTAGAAACAGAGGAACTACAGAGAGCTAGGTCTACGGACGAGAAAGTGTTAGAAGCTAGGGAAAAGTGTGGGCTTTCGCCAGAATTTAGGAGAATTAAGTTTTGGCTATCTATAAGATTTTCAAGTAACCTGCCTCTAGTGCACGACCTTGTGGCACCCCAGCCAGGGTTGTGGGTGTTGAAGTCCCCCACAATAAAAGGTGCAGGCACCTGAGATAGCACATCTTCCACATCTTTGTAACACAACTTGTCAAGGCGGGATATAAACGTTGCAAATGGAAACAGAAATAGTTCGGAAATTCACACGAACGCAAGATATCTGGAGAGTGGTTCGTATGTCTATTTCTTTACATACCAGTCAGTGATAAAAGTGGCGACTCCGCCATGGGCGCGGAGGCCATCGTCTACGTCTTGCATGTAGCAACAAAAGCCGCGTAGATAGAGGGAGTGCTCAGGTCGGAGATATGCTTCCTGCAGGCAGAAAACCACAGGTCTATGCATAGACATTAACTTTAATTCGTCCAAACGGGAACGAAAGCCATTTAAGTTCCGTGAGAGGAGAGCCATTGTTTCTAGTTCTCAGGTTTTTCTTTTACTACTTTTTTATTCTAGGGTGGGTTATGTATCGGGTTTCTTTTTCTTCTTTTTCCTTCTCTGTTGGAGAGTAATGGGTTGGTTGATGCGGAGTTCCTCGTTCCCAGCAGAGTCATCTTGACTACTGCTAGAAAGAGTCGCATGTATTGGGACACCACGGTCCCTTGAGACAGGCGACCTAGATCTAGCAATAGGGCCTGTCGGCCTCGGCTTCTCTGGATTCGTTTGAGTGTTTGTTGATATATTTATTATTTTGGTTTCCGTTTTTGTTACAGACTGGCCAAGAGATTTGGGATAGGCATCTCCGCCGATGTCATCAAAGGACACCTGACAGCATCGCGCAAAGAGGAGGCTTTAGGTGTTTGGGTTTCAGAATTTACTTAATGTTGACCCACGGTGTCAGCGAATCTTCGGGCCATGTCCACGGGGTTTTGCGTCTGGTAACGGCGTCGTGCCTTCGGAAAGGAAACTTTCTCAGAGACACTGATCTTCTGGATCTCTCTTTCTCGTTGGATGTTTTTCACAACAGTTCACGCACTTTGCCTCTGCGGAACAGTCGTTACAAGTCTCCTTTCCACAGTTCACGCAGACTGTGGCGCTTATGTAGCGAGGTTGCGTATGGCCTGGCATTTAAACAGCGCAGAGGGTTTGGAACATACTGCCTTACACGGAGATTATAGAAACTACACGTTATCTTTTCTGGTAGAAATGGACGGTCAAAGGTCAGTATCAGAGTTTAGGTAGGAGTGAGTACTCCATTTACTCTCCGCTGAATCCTGTAAATCTCGGACACCATATGGTCCGAAGAAAGTTTGTTTTCTTCCGACTCGGTTGAGAAGTCTTCATGATTTACCACACCCTTGCAGAGGTTTAAGGTCGGGTGGGCGGACACATGCACCTGGAGACCGGCTATTTCTTTTAGGTCAGTGATTTTGCTGATCTGTTCGTCAGAGCGACATTCGAAAAGGATTGTGCCGTTTCTTTGACGAGCCACCGCCTGAAATTTGCCAAACTTTTCGATTTCTCTGGGAATTTGGTCGGGCTGACACTCATTGTTTTATTTCTTTTATATGACATGACGAGAAAGCGGGGCTTAGGTCTGTCAGAGTCATTACAAAACAAACTCTCAAGATTTACTGTTTCACCAACAAATCTCCTCTTCCTTATGGAAGAGGGCGGGGGGAAGGTTTTTTATCAATTAAGATATTAGATTCATCCCCGTGGTCCCCACCCACCACGGAGCCCAACTAAGGGACACTCCATCGGAGTGCCAAGGTTGCCACGGGGATTGCTGTGGCGGGTTACCACAGCGCTGCACCGCCGTGGATCCCCCCGCTCACCCTGGAGTTCAGTACAGGACCTAGTCCAAGCCGGTTGATCGGGAGTGGGTTAGCTCCCGACCGCCCGTCTAGAAGAGTCCGTAGCCAAAGCAAGTGTATTGAGACCTACAATGAATGTTCCCCAAAATACGTAAGAGCCCGTATCCCTGGATGCCAAGAAAAAAGTAGCACGAGGAGAGTAATTGGGAAACAGACAGGCCCCTCAACCGCCAGGTCATACATTCCCTCCGATACGGGTCGCCATGCACGGCAAACATTTAGGTGGGTGTTCAGCATACAGAGGGAGCCAGTGAAATATAAGAGGGAGAAGAGACAGGATGTTATAGAAGAATGAGAATGTACAATGGGGAGAAGAAAAATGACTTGTGAAGGAAAGGAATACTTGAGAGCCCTCTCTTTATCCCATCAGGACGAGGACCAACCCACCTCGACGGGTGCTAAAATTGACAAGCACTTAATTCCAGGGCTCTATCAACAAATAATAAGTAATCACAACCATAATATATTAAAAAGAAACTTGAGTTCTACTCACTAGTTTAAATACTATTTTGCATTGAATGCCCTGCAGCAGTGCGCTCATGAAAGTTTTTATTGTGTCTTGATGGAACATTTGTTCTAAAGTTGACGAGCACTTAATTCAAAGGCTATATTAACGAACAGTACTCATATGCTATACTAATCATATGCATAATATGTTGAAAAAACTGTGTTGTGCTCTGAGTTTAAGAATTAGTATGCATAGAATGCTTTTCGCAGTGCGTACTTAAGCGGTTGAGTTGAATTGTAACATTTTTTTTGTTCAAGTTGACAAGCACTTCATTTACGGGCTCTATCAACAAATAGTGCGTAATCGTATGCATAATATGTTAAAAAGGAACTGTGTTCTGCTCGCTAATTTGAAAATAATTACCAGTTAAATGCCGTGCCTTGGGCCTTCGTGGACGGTTGTGTTATATGGTTCGGGCAATTACAGCTTAAATTGACGAGCACGTATTTCAAGGGCTATATCAACAAATAGTAATCATCTGCATGATATGTTAAAAATAAACTGTATTATGGTAGCTGGTTTCAGACTTATTAGGCGCTGAATGCTTTGGGGAAATGCGTAATTGAGCTGTTGGGTTGTATTGTTGGCTCCTTTTTTTTGGCTTAAGTTGACGAGCACGTAATTCAAGGGCTGTATCAACAAATAGTAAATACTCATGTTTATAATATGTTGAAAAGTGTACCGCTTGATTGTTAAAAATTGTGATTTAAAGCGTTCGTGAGCTGTCGGTTGCATTTTTGGGACATTTTAAACTAAAGTTGAGCACTTAATTCAAGGGATATACGAATCAACAAATGGTACGCAATGATATTCTTAGTATGATAAAAATAAACTGTTTTCTGCACGTTTGTTTAAAAATTATTACGAGTTGAATAGTTCGCCTGATCTAAGTTGCAATTTATTATTTTACAGCTTGCAATTTTATTATATAATCTCGTATATATAATTCACCATCGTATATATTGTTTTACAATATTAATTATAAATAAGATTAGTAATTTTGGTGATCCTATAATTGGCCTGTAATTCGTGTATAAGTAGTTTTGTTCTAACTGTAATTTTTGATTTTGTCTCAGCCGACTGTACATTGATTTTTGAGAAAACTACAAGAGCCTAAAAATTGGGGATGGAGCATTGAATTAGCCTATAATTATGAGTAGGATTTCATTGGGTTCTGCTATAGTGTCAGCCAACTTAACGAAAATCCGATTCCTTCGAGAATGAAGCTGAGGCACAGGGCATGTCGCGCAAGAACATCACCAATGTTCATTACATCTCAAAATTCGGTTTCCTGAATTCTTACTTTATTTGTGAAAGTGGTCACTTAAAGAGGGTAAATTAAGAACATTGCTTTCAAGGGGCAGATCGGTAGTCGGGGAGATGGGTGGGCTCATAACAGTGGTATAATTTACAGCAATGGTTTTAAGTGTCCATTCCAAGAAAAGTTTGTCTTTGAGAAGGGTGGTCGTTTAAAGGGATCGTCTTTCAGAGAGGTTTCACTGTTTAGAATTTGATTTTATTAAATAGTACTAATTACCGAAGAAAAGTTTTTATAACTACGTTTATTCTAACATTTTTCAACATCAATCCAAAACAACAACAAAAGTGTTCCAAAATTATAACATAAATAAACAACATAATGTAATTAAATTTTTACAAATGAGAGGACTAGTTTCAAACTCAGCATCATTTTTTCCGAAACGGAATTACTAAAACTATCTTGAATTTGGAACCTACTCAATCCTATAATATTCCATCTTTTTATAACTTTGAGAAATGCATTTTATTTTATTTTTGTAATAAAAATTGAAGTCAATATTAACCCTTTTCTGCCTGGGAGATTTTTTTTTCAAAATTGTTTTATTTACATATTTTGTGAATCTCCTGATTGAAGAGAACCTAAAAATAGGTTACACTTAATTTTTGAAATTTTAGTTTTTGAGATATGAGGTGTGACATATATGTCACGCTAGGCGGATCATGCAAAAAAAGTCTGGTATACATTTTTATTTTATTTTTGTAACACAAATGAAATGAATATTTAGGAGCTCTAATTTTAAACTCTTTTTGGTTAAAATAATAATATTAATAATAATATAAATAATAATATAAATAATAATATAAATAATAATAATATCGTTGATGACAGTAAACATTTCTATAAATGGCCGGGGCGGTACATATGGATACTTCAATTGATATTTTTATGAGCTGTAATTATTATGATACGGAGCAAAGCAATCAATGCACAGACCCACATCACATTTCATGCACATTGTGCGAGGTGCGGCGATGCATGTTTCATATGCACAGCGTCTTTTCTTATTTGGCACATTGCAAACCAAATGGTTTCTTCCATCATACCTTACAACAGTAGTCTTCGAGCTTGGATTTCTTCCAATTGATTTTGGAGGACTTGGATTAGTAGTGAGGTACTTCTGCACAATGACTCGTCTGAAATCAAGTTGCGAAATATCATTCCCTGTTTTCTTGTGAAGAATCCATGCATTGTGCAGAGATACATCTAACAGCCAGGTGAAAATTGCCCACCACCATTTTTTGCCACGAATTGCTACTCTGTACTTTCCAACATCTTGGTCCATGCGGTCAGTACCACCCATGAATTTGTTGTACTGCTTTACTAAATGAGGTAAAGAAACATTTATTTTCTTCTTTTGTTCCTTTGAATATCTTGGGGTCTTTGTTATTGGTTGAACACTATGGCATGTTGATGCAACTGTAACAACTGAGTTGTCATGCCATCTTACCAGCACTATGCCGCTCTCCTTACTACTGGCAAATTCATATTCTCCTCTTTTCTTCTTTGACATCACCTTTATTGATGGAAGCTTGCATCCTTTGGGAACTCTGTTGTCTCTTACAGTTCCTGTGGCTGCAATACCCCTTTCTCTCAAAAACACTAACAAATTTTGTCCAGTAAACAAGTTGTCGAAATAAAGTCTAAATGGCAGCTCTCTGCAATTGTTTGGCAATTCATCTAACATCTGCACCATTGGCGCAGAACATTTACCAAACATTTGTTCATACTTTTCATTTCGCCTTGGATTTCTCCCTTGATACACTTCGAAATTTACAAGGTAACCTTCACGTGTGTTCATGCACCACACTTTATAACCAAAGCGTATGGGTTTTCCTTTTAAAAACTGTTTGCACCCATGCCTCCCAAAATATTGAATCATGCACTCATCATAATCTAAATTTTGTTCTGGCTGAAAATGCTCTAAAAATCGTTTCTTTAGCAGATCCATTATTGGGCGCAGTTTCCACATTTTATCATCCACATTTTCTTTAGTGTTATCACAACAATGCGTAAATCGCATTATACATTCAAATCTGTCCCTTCTCATTACATTGAAGACTAATTCATTGCGCATATCGTTTTGTGAATCCCAAAAGTGCCGTCGACTTGGATGCTGATTATATCCCGACAGAATAAGAATTGCAATAAAAGATTTCATTTCATCGGATGTAATTTTGGGATCAGAGCAATTCTTGAAAAGGGCGTATCTAGTGGCTTCCTCTATCAAAAAGTCTATAAGAGAATCATCCCAGAACAGTTCAAACAGATCAGAAGGAGATAAGTTTCTGTAATTTGCATAGCAGTTTTCTGGAAAAAAGAATTCCCATTCTTGAATATCTTCTCTTTTCCAATCAGTGTACACGGTATTCTTAGTCTTCACGTGCATCTCGCTTCTCTTTTGCTGCTTTTCATCACTAACACTACTGCTGCAAAAATAAATATCTTCTTCCAGGCCTATCCTGCGATCGTCTCTCAATACAGCTTCGGCATCTGCTTGCAAAATCCGCGGAGCGAGGTTGTTCACAGTTCCGCCACCGTCTTCTTCTCCTGAATCTTCGTCAGACTCATGTGAAACAGCAGGAGGTTGAATGTAAATGCGATCAGGATCAACATCGTCTTCTTCAGCCTCCAGCTCAGCCAAAATCTCATGCAACGATAAGCTCCTAAAACATAACCTCATAAAGTCGCTTCTGCCTAGCGTGCCATATATGTCACGTAAATGAAAAACAAAACGAAACTCACCTAAATGTCATTGTTGATACTATAACAGTATACCACAGTAAACCTTATGCTTTGGTGTACGAACACTCTAAATATATCAAAACTTACTTCAAAATAACACCACCAACAAAGCGATCACTCTAAGTGCTGCAATTACAAAACGGCGGGAGCGCAACACAAATAGTTCAAACGCTTCCCACTAGAAGTCGGTAAGAGATATCTATGAGAAAATTAGTGCAACGCAAAGAGTAGACGTCAAATATGAGAAACATAATTGAAAAAGAGCGGGAATTTTAAAATTTAAAAAAATGAAAAGCTTGGTGTGACATATATGTCACGCTAGGCAGAAAAGGGTTAATGCGAGTATGAAAAACAAAATCATTGCCTCTCAACAGGAAGTTGTACCATTATTGTACTAGTAGAGTATTATAATTTATGAATATAAAGTTTGCGAATTCCATGCAGCTTCTGAAAGTTATTGTAGTTTTCTGAATGCATAAAACTGGTAGTCATACATGCCATCCATAATGCTATTTTCTCAAGAAGGCGCTTCCCATTCCCGTGATTTACTCTTCTACCTTCTGAGCTTGCAAGGCTGTTCGTTTGTCTAGTCTTTCTTCCCGACTAGTTTCCTGAAATATTTTTTTTGTTTTTTGAAAGAAAGCAGAAAATATAATTTTATCGGACACAAGGGCAATAACGTTTGTTTCCCAGGCCCCAGATTTACGTTTTTGAATTCTTTGTTTTATCTACTCCTCTCCGTCCATCAGTTCGTCCGTCCGTCCGTCCGTCCGTCAGTTCGTCCGTGTCGTCCGTCCGTCAGTTCGTCCGTCCGTCCGTCCGTCCGTCAGTTCGTCCGTCCGCCAGTCCGTCGTCCGTCCGTCCGTCAGTTCGTCCGTCCGTCCGTCAGTTCGTCCGTCTGTCCGTCCGTCCGTCCGTCAGTCGGTCCGTCCGTCAGTCGGTCCGTCCGTCTGTGCACAACTAGCTCATAAACGGTTCAGCCGATTTTCTCCAAAAAAAGTGATATTCCCAAATCGTTCTGGCTTATGTCGCGGCCCCTGAAATTGAGGTCGATATTTTAATTTTGGGAGTACTTTACATGAAGCCCGTCGGACGTTTTCAAAATTTTCCAAAAATGCCTCCAAATTTTTGGTTTAAATTTTGTTGTTGCATGTTCTTTAAGAGAATGGTAGATGTCTCAATTTCGTTGAAATTCCCGATTTTTCGAAAATTGAAGAAAAAAAATAAAACTTGAAATTGGAGATAGAAATGTTTTCCTCATACAAAGTGTGTTGTACTAAATTTGCTCTTTGTATACAATTTTGTAAACAATTTGTATACAATTTTTTGTAAATGTTTTTGCGCTTGAGATTTACGCAATTTTTTTCTCAACCGCTCCAATTTTTTCTTTAAATTTTCTCCTCTTATATGATGAGGGATGGTAAAAAAATAGTGTTAGTTGCATTTTCGGATATTGCTCTTTTTTTATAATTTCAAAAAATAAATTTCAAAACTACAAAATTGAAAATATAGATTTTTACCTCAGTCTATTGTACAAAATTAGCTCTTTAAAAATGGTCATCTACAATTTTTTGAAAAAAAAAAGTTTTGGCGTAATTTGCTCTCGAAATTTACGCAGTTTTTTTCTCAAAAACCGCTCCAATTCTTCTTCACTTCACGGGTTAGGGAGATTCCCTGTTCCGGCTTCATTAGACCATCTCTGTCGTGGACGGCCAATGTCCCTTCTTCCCCGTGGTCTGTACAGAAAGACATGTCGGGGATCCTTTCGTGAGACATTCTTCCTAAGTGCTGAACCCACCGTGATCTGTATTCATTTATTTTTTCATTGATAGAAAATTTGATAAATTCCTGTCGTAGTTTTTTTTATTTTGTCCATTAGGGTGCAGCGTTTTACACTCCGGAGGAATTTCATCTCCGAGGTTTGTATCTTCATACTATCTTGTTTTTGTATTGTCCATGATTCACACCCGTAAAGCAGTTGTGGTACTGCCATGACGTAAGTGTTCTTTTCTATTCTTATTGCGAAGGTATTTGTTTATTGTTCCACAAGCACACTGTATGTTGGAAACGTAATTTTGTTTTCATATCATCACTGTAATCGTATGTGATATTACAGCCCAAATAATTAAAATGTTTTACTTGCTCTATTACTTTGTCTTCTATTATTATTTTAGTTCTGATAGGTTATTTGCCTCTAAATGCCATCACTTTAATTTTAGAGACATATTGAGAGACAATATGGTTTATGCAAACTATTCTATTTAGGTGGTACAAGGACTTTTGCAGACATATTTCCTTCTCTTCGATAATCATATGATCATCAGTATAGAGAAGTGATTGAAGAGGTGTATTTGGGTATATCCAAATACTTGGTTTATTTAAACTTTTCCATTCTCTTAGAATGTTGTCAATATAAATATTAAACAAAATTGGGGAGAAGCTACACCCTTGTCTTACACCTCTGTTTACTTCTAATTCTTCTAACAGTTTGTTCTCAACTTGTAAATTAATACTTGTTTTGTGGTAGAGGGATTTAATAACTTCTATCAAGTAGAAAGGATAGCCACTTTTTCGAAGAATCTGCCAGAGAATTTCACGATTAACTCTATCAAACGCTTTCTCATAATCTAAAGGCATGTGGTCTCTAAATTGAACTCTCGTCTCTTTTCTATTTTTTGGTTTATGTTAAACACATTGTCTGTGCATGATCTTCATTGCCTGAAATCACTTTGTTCTTCCAATAACAGTGAATCTGAGATTGTAGTGAGCCGTTTATTATTTGTGTAAACTTTATAAGCGTTGATCAACAAGCTTATTCCTCTGTAATTCTGTGGCTGGCTTCTATTTCCTTTCTTAAAAACAGAGATGACTTTTGCTTTCTTCCATAAATTAGGTATTTGGCATTTTCTCCAACAGTTATTAAATAGTTCAAGAAGTCTGTTCTTCAGTTCTTCACCTCCATATTTTAGAAGTTCTGCATTGATACAATCTACCCCCGGGAAATTTTCTGTCATGCTTGACAGGGCATATTCCATTTCATGTTTGCTCAAAGGGTCTATCTGAGGGTTGTTGTATTGTGACTTCTCTTGATCGATTACAGTTGGGTCATATAGGAGATATCTATAATATTTTATCCATCTTTCTTTAGTACATTTAGTTCTGCAGTGTCCTTTTCCTCTGATTTTAAATGTTTCATAATCTTGTAAGCCAGATTCTGCCTACCATGGACATCATTTTCAATTGTGCTGATGAAAAGGTCCCACGATTCTTGGTGAGCTCTTTTCACTTATTGCTTTGCGTGGTTCCTTTTTCATATGTAGTTTTCATTCCTCTCTTGTGTTGTTTTCTGAAGTAATTCTTGATAGGCATTTTTCTTTTCACGTAGGGCTGCAGCAATCTCATCGTTCCAGATTTTCAGGCCTTTTCTTTTTCTGTGTTTATTCCTTTTTCCAATAGTTTCATATGCTAGATCCAGCAGTCTGCATACAGAGCGTGTGAGGGAAATAGGTCGATAACTTGATGGCAGTGATCGATCTTTTCCTTCTTTGGGAAATAGGACGATGATGGCTTCTCGCCAAAAGGTAGATATGTGGTGTGCTCTTCCCAGATACGGTTATAAAGCCGGAGAAGACGTTGCATGGCCGTTTCAGGAAGATGTTGCAGCATTAAGTTGTGGATTTCAGCTCGACTTGGAGTGGTTCTTTTTGCAAGCATCAGAGCAGAACGCATTTCATACATGGATAAAGGGGTTTTATAATCCTCATGTGCTCTACTCGAAAAATCCAAACAGCGGTTTTCCATTCTTTCTTTAAGCAAAAGGAAGTTTAAACAATACTTTGCCGAACTCGACATATTTTCATAGTGATTGGAAGGTTCCTCTGCAATAGCATCTCGAGCTGTGACAGTTTTAAAAAAGACCTGGTACTGAGTGTGGGGAACGACATCCTTTAATTTGACCATCTTTCTCCATATCAGACGTGGTGGCGAATGGCAATTCAGAGAAGAAACGTATGCCCTTCATGATGCATTTTTACTTTCTAAAATGGTTCTCCTCACCTTCGCTCTGCACCTCTTGTATTGGGTTATCCGTGGTCGGCGCCAACGCGTTTTTACGAGCACCTACAGTCTTTGAGCAATCCGAGTTCCACCACGGGACGAAGGGGTATCCCGATTTACCTGTCGACTTGGGAATTGCAATGTTCGCAGCTCGTAGTACAGCACTGTTGAAATGTGCTGCCATTTCCTCCTCACTGAAACTCGCCCTCCGATAGACTGACGTTCGCTTGGAATGTCAGCCAGTCAGCACGTCGGACACCATTGATGGGGGCGCGCCAACCCACGAGCAAGTCCATCAATGTGGACGATAGTGGGGTAATGGTCGCTTCCCTACTAGGATGGAACATTGCAGGACGGTTGCAAGAGAAGGGTTACAGAGAGCTAGATCGATACACGTGCTCGAGTTTGTAGCGACGGTAAAATGAGTTGGTTCACCGGAATTCAGAATAACCAAGTTCGCGGTGTCTATAACTGATTCTAATACACTACCTCTCGCACAGGTGCTGGAAGAGCCCGAGAGGACTATGGGCATTTACATCCCCGACTACCACGAACGGAGAGGGCAATAGGTTTATCAAATCCAGAAGTTCATGAGCAGGTACACTCATTCCGGGAGGCATGTAAATGTTGCATACAGTGAGTGTGAGGAATGGGAGGTGAAAGATGGGTGGTTATTAGAGGACTGTGACGGGACAACAGTTTAAGATCGTCCCGTCGCGAGGAGAAACCATTAGTGTTCCATGATATGAGGGCCATGGTGGAATGAATTGTTTTCTTCCTCCGACGTTGTGAATGGAGTGCGCGAGCTTCCTCTCCAACACGAGTTTCCTCCGAAGCTGAGACTTCCAGGGCATTGCCAGGGGGGCTGAATGCTCTCTCAGTGGGTGTTTCTGTTTTAACTAGTCGAGGCCTTGGTAATGAGCTTTTGTAGCCAGTTCTGAGGTAGTTGTCCGACCGATGTCCGGCTTGTTTGTCGTTTTGGTCGACTGCGACGGCTGAGCTTTTCTGTTAATATTCTTGTACTTCGTTGGAACGATCACTCTCCCACCTTGCAGGGGTAGGATATCCACATGGAGGTCCACTGGAGACATCTGATATGAGCTCACCACTTGGGGGGGGCAGCTCGTTCTGTTCGGCAGCCCGCTGCTACCCTCGGAGTCTTGTCTTTCACGGCGCCGGAGAAGGATCGGGAAAGATCTACAGGGTTCCTCGCTTGAAACCGACGTTTGGCCTCAGGAAATGACACTTTCTCAGCGGCTTTAATCTTCTGGATTCCTCGTTCTCTCAGAAAGGTAGGGCTTGCTTAAAGTTGGCCGGGTGGTCACCTTCGCAAGTGACATAATGCGGTTCAGATACGAGCATCGTTTTCCCGCACTTCCCACACACCATGTTATCTGCCATGCACCGCTGTTGTGTATGGCCGAACCTCTGGCACTTGAAACACCGCAAAGCGTTAGATACGTATTGCCGTACGTGAAGGTTATAAAAACCGCACGAGATCCGTCGAGGGAGAGTTGGAAGATTGAAAGTCAGAATAAGAGTGGAAGTGGGGATTTCTCGTCCATGCTCCTTCCTCTTGATCCTGTAGACGTCGGTCACACTCTGGCTCTTAATAAAAGACTAGTTCTTCCTCTCTGCAGAACAATTCTCATGGTTGACCACTCCCTTACAAAGGTTAAGTGTTGGGTGAGTGGTCACTTCCACCTGGAGGCCGGCCATCTGCTTGGTTTTCATGATCTTGTCTAACTGCTCATCCGATCGTGCTTCAAAGAGAATGGTACCATTCCTTTGTCGCACCAGAGCTTGTAGTTTTCTAAAGGTATCTTCAAAAGCGCGCACCAAATGAACAGCACTAACCATTTTAAATGATTTTCCTTTTTCAGCTCATGCCATGAGGAGTAATCTAGGCTTCTTTCGTCTATCTTCTCCTTTCGAAAAGAAGCTATTTAAATCATTAGTTCGTTACGGACATCACCTCTTCCTTGCGGAAGAGGGCGGGGGAGAAAGTTTCGTATCCATGAGATGGATAACAGATTCACGTCGGTCCCACCCACCATGGAGCCCAACAAGGGGACACTCCATCGGAGTGCCAGGGTTGCCACGAAGATACAGTGGGGGGGATGACGCTGCACCTCCGTGAATCCCCTCGCTCACACTGGAGTTCAGTATAAGACCTAGTCCAAGCGGACTGAACGGGAGTGGGTGAGCTCCCGACTGCCCGTCTAAAAGAGTCCGTAGCCAAAGCAAGTGTATTGAGACCTACAAGGAATGTTCCCCAAAATACGTATAAAACGTACCCCTAAGTGCAAAGCAGAACTTAGCACACGGTGAGTTGTGGGGAAACAGACTCCTCAACCGCCAAGACACACATTCCCTCCGACACGGGTCGCCATGTGCGGCAAACGCATGGGTGGGCGTTCAGCATACAGAGGGGGCCAGTGAAATAGGAGAGGAAGAATAAAAGAAACAGGATGTTATAAAAGAACAAGAACGAACAATGGGAAGAAAAATGACTGGTGAAAGAAAGGAATACTTGAGAGCCCTCCCTGCAACTCTCCCGTCAGGACGTTGACCGACCCACCTCGACGGGCCGATTCCTTGGAGAAGTCAAGATTTCGCATCAAATCATTAAGTTCTACTTGATGGGGGTCTTCTCTCTTTGGGGAAATCAGTAACGTTCAATTAACTATCACAGCAGTCTGGATAGTCTGAAGATGATAAGTCGTGTCGTGGGTTTTGTATAGGATTGTCTGGACCATGTGGTACGGGTCTAATGGCTGACCTAAGTTATTGTAGTAATACATTGCCAACGTTCATTTGAAATTTAATCAATCGTAAATTTCGCAGACTGTGGGCGATGTGAAGAAACCAAATCCGCGTATTTAATCATGTTGCAACACCGACTCGTTACCCTGCTTTTCATCAAAAGCAGTGAATTGTCGCAGCCCCACGTTTACATATGACAGTGCGTGCTACTTTGAAATACGAAAAACCGAAAATTTTTCAAAAACTGTACGTGACAGAAAAAAATTATAAATGTAATCAAATTGAAAAACCTGATTCATATTCACCCATTTTCATCAAAAGCGGCAAACCGTCGCAGCCCGGTTATCATAAAATTGTTACGAGATAACGTAGGCACCACCTCAGCCAAAAATCCATTTATAAAAATACTATTAAATATTTATTCGTGATTTTTTTAAAGTGGCGAAGAAAGGCCGAAAAATAAGGTGTTTAAGGGGTTTGTGGCACCCCTAAACCCATTTTAAAACCTGTTTTATTGGTGCCGATGTGGTTCTTGCATTGAAAACTGTTGTCCGTGAAGTTATTGAATTCCATTTTTTTTCGATACAACCTAAAATTAAAAAAATACATCATTTAAATTAATAATTCACTTTTTGTCAAAAGTTAGTTTGGACAGTAAAATGTGGGATAGAATGAAAAAAGTCTAAAAATTGAAATGTAAGTCGCTGAGAAGCCTGATTTCCATCTCCAACCCGTCTTAGACTTGCAATATTGAGGGATTTATTACATTTATAACTATTCCTAGAATTTTTTAGAAATATTAGTAGTTAAATCGCGACAAATTTGGAAGGTTCCACAAATTCTTATACACTACGGTAATTGTCACGGGCACGTCGACCGGTTAGGGCTGAGACTTAGCAATATGCAAGCTGGGCTTCTACTCGGCATAACCAAGACAATCATTTTTTCTTAATGTTTACGAAAATACTTTTAAGTGCGCTTAAAAATTTGGCGCAAGTCCGATTTTCATTAAAACCTGTAAATGAGTAAATACAAACTGTATTTTTTATTGTCGAAGATTTCTATTTACTCATACACATAGATTTCAACAAGATTTTTGTGGTAACCACTGAGTTTATTTGAAATTCGAGTTGACTGAAGAATAAGTTGGATTCAATTTATAATTTATTATAATATTATATATCATAACTAGGGAACGAATTTCCATGTAATTACAAGTTCTTACAGGAACTAGATACCTGCATTCAATTATATTATTTAGAGTTTACAAGACATTCTGAATGAATGAAATTCATTAGAACTATTTTTATTTCACATATTTTGGTATAATTACATATTTTACCCATTACTATATATTTCGTTACATTTTAAAATATTGATACATCGAAATGGAACATTTCAGATGCGATTTTGAAATATATGTCACGGAATCATCTTTCGTGCAAATCAAATGTAATGCTGCTGCGCTTATATGACCTTAATATCTTCTCCATGAATTGTCAAATTCCTCCCCTCCCCGGTTACTGCGCACCAGGTATTTACTAGTAAAGTAGTGGGTAGAGTATGAGTGGATTTTTAAGAACAAAATTAATTTCAACTACGTGCTTGCTCATGTTTCAAACAGCAAATTCGTTACTCGATCAAAAACTAACAAATATTTTTTACAGAAAATTGTCTTACCACATTGTTCGATTTGGAGGGAGGGATATTTACCCTTTAACCCCCTCCCCCGCAATCCATCACTCGCTACATGGTACTACTATTCACTTGTACATCAGTTCCTTGTAAACATTGTAATATATACTATCAATGTATTTTATATTTGGAATAAAATTCTTATATGTGGTGAAGTCTAGTTACAATAACTTTTGGGGAGGTAGAACCTGCTTTCAGCCACTCTGAATCCTAGTTAGAAATTAATCGGCGACATTCTATGGTGGGAAAAAGGCTTGTAGAGAACAATTTTAAACACAATGTGAATTTTTATTTTACATATTTTCTATTTTTTCTTACATGTTTTGGAAAAAATAAGTACATATTATATGTACATATTTGGCAACTTTTATTACAGTAAATTCCGTTCCCTAATCATAACCATAAAATGAGAAAGTAGATGCTGGTGAAGCATGACTAATATTTATTTTTGTACGCCTCTTCTTCTCTAAAAAATTGCAATACACAACTTGCTTCTAGAATTACATTTTTTTTTAAAAATTCGATTCAAATCCAATTCACATTCTAATGTACATAACAAGGATCAAAAGGAATTTGTTTTTGAACAAAATTGAACCTATTTACAAAGTTGCTTGAGATATAACACATTTTTATTCGTATAAAATTTGCTCTTTAATAATAGTTACATTTTTTTTTGTATCACTAGTAATTCACAGAATTCTGGAAGGCTATTTATAAAAATTTGTTTAACTTTATTTGTGTGTTTTAGAAACGAATAGTTTTCCTAATATCCATAAAAAATTGAATAACATGCTCATCTTCTTAAAAAAATCTGTCAAGTATTCAAGGTCTTTTGAAGATGGTACTGTTGAGTCTGTCATAATATCTACAAAAAGGTCAGAAAAGAAAATCAAAAATCTCCAAGGTAATAACGCCACCATTAAAAAACAGATGTTCAGAGATGCATACAATATTGTTACATTTTTAAAAATACTTCCAACAAGTACCTCTCACAGTTGAGAAGGCTGCAAAATAAAAAGGATTTAACATGGAAATCCTTACTACAAGTACAATGAGTTACAAAATTTAGATTTATGACCTTTTGAAGTCGGAAAGAGTTGATCACATATTATAAGAGAAAATAAGGGCTTGAGTTGACATTTTTTAAATATGATTACAAATATATCATTTTTTATTAATACTGTATATGTCCAAAATAAATATGTAAAATTCTTAATAACAAAAACTCTATTATTGAATGTTGCTAAGAATGTACAATATAAAGAATTAATATCAATTACATGTCATTCCTGACATGTAATACATAAATTCACAAAGGGACATAAACTGACTTTTGAATTTTTTATCGCTACCTATCAACAAAAATCTGACATAGGTAATAACTAGACCTCGGAATTTGAGGCACGAAAAAGTAATTACTTAGGCACCTAAAATAGGTAACAAAATTATAATTAGGCACTATTAGGAATAAAAAGTGACGTTTTAGACACTTAAAATACATTGCAAAATTATTAAATCAGGCATTTAAAAAGTGACATTACTGACATTTAGAACTGATTACAAAAGGATTAATTTAGGCAAATTTATTATTCAGCAAAAGTCAAGTATTTTTACACTACGAGAGTGCGTAGTAGATTGTGTATTCGTCGATCAGGGAAATTTCGAGTTTCGGGAAATTCGGGAAAATATTAGTGTTTTGGTATAACACAATTTAAAAATGAGGAATAAAAATATGATCATTCTTCAAATTTACTTGTTTGGGCAGTTTTAGGCAAAAAATAACAAAATAGGCATCAACTGTCCTTTTAGGATATTTTAGGCACTATTAGATGCTTCCAATAGATCTACTTTTTTCATGATTTGTAAACATCTGCAATTACTTTCCACAACCTCCTAAAGGAACTAAATACGCATTTGTCCTCAAATCCGAGGTCTAGTGATAACATAACTTCACTATATACATGTGAAAGTATTCAGTATAAAATCAAGAGAAAGAGATTAATGCCCATTGTTAATTTGATATAGAATGGGTTAGTAGCATGAAACATGTTTAAGCATGCCTTTGCACAGTTAAATAATTTATAAAAAAAAGGCAGTAAAAATGATTGTAATAATTATAGAGAAATAAGTATGATTTCATCTTTAGTTAGATTGAGTGCGAAAGAATAGAATTGAAATTCAAATGTCAGACTCAAAAGAGCAGTGGTTTTAGGACAGGAAGATCCTATATTGACAATATCAAACAACTAAAGAAAAAACAATTGAACAAAGAAGAGAATTTCACATAATGTTCATAGATCTGAAAAAGGCTTATGATAATGTACCAGTAAAACAAGTATGAGGGGCAATGGAAGAAAAAAGAATATCAACAACATATATAAATGCAGTCAAACAACTTTAAAAAGATAACAGAAGTCAAGTAAAAGTGGGAAAATGTCCATGAGATGTCTTCCCAGTAAATAAAAGATTACAGCAAGACTGTTGTGTAACTCCAATCCTGTTTAAGATATACATTGATGAAACCCTAAAAGAATGGAAAAGAAAGGGTAGAAGGATGGGTGTGAAAATAGGTGATAGAACATTGTTTAGTTAGTGCAGATGGTGTTAATGGCTGAAGATGAGGATGTAACATTTATGTTTAGAAAATTAGTAGAAGAGAATGGAAATAAATGCCCAAAAGACCAAATATATGGTTGTGGGGGATATGGCTCATGATTTAGAAAGTAGTATAGGAATAATTAAAGGTAATATACAATATAAGTATTTGGGAGTCACACTAACAGCAGATGGTAGAAATGAACAAGATTAAAAAAATAAAATATAATAAAAATAAGAGGAAAAATAGCCACAAGACAGTTGAATCCAGTGCTGTGGAACTCGATTACTTCAATAAAGACAAAGAAACACATATGTTGCTCTTTCGTAGAGAGTACAATGCTCTATGGGGCAGAAGTCTGAACACTAAGAAAAAATATGAGAGACAAACTTCAAGCAACAGAAATGATGTTCTGGTGAAGCTGTTGTAAACTTTCTCTGTTAAACAAAATAAGTGATGAAATACAATGAAAGTGCAAACAACCTGGAACAAGACGATTGAAATGAAATAACTAAAATGGTATGTATGAATGAGGAGGTTGAAATCAGATACTTCCACAAAATGTTTAGGAATGGATATTCAATCGAAGAAGATGCAGGGGAAGACCCAAAAGGGCACAGAACAAGCCAATAACTGAACCCATGGAAAAAAGAAGCATGGGAAAAAAAAAAAAAAAAAAAAACGCTAAATGGATAGACAGTAATACTATAAATTAGGCTACATTTTAGGAAAAGCACCTGTTACCACCTACTTCTTGTACACAGTAATGGAACACAAGTAATTGATCTTAATTTTAAGATTTTATCTTTTATAACACATCTGAGAAACCGGGGTGAATTTTACAATTTTAAAACAATACACAGCAAGATAATTAATCTATACGTAATATTAAAAAAGTGAAGAGCCACACTTCATTTCAAGAAGGAAAAAGTGGAACAAGAACAGGCAAGTGTACATAACTTTACAAGAAAATAAAAAGTAACATTGATTGCAATAACAAAACTCAATGATCATGAGAAACTTGCTTACCAAAGGTGCAAACTGGTAGTGATAGGATGACGATACATACACAGTATGAAAATAATTAAACTATCTTTAAACATTTATGATATTTAGTTTTGGGGGACAATGAGTAACTACACTTATTGGAACACTGGAACTATTTGGAACATTGTCCATTTTTTAACTTTTTGCGCTTACCCGTTTCTTTTCGCCAAGAACTTCACCAAGAATGCAATTATTCATAAAAGATTCTTCCCCAGTGGTAAACAGGGGCACAGGCTGCTTTAGCCCGCGGCTGTCGCTCTCTTGGCGACCATCTGAATTTATCTTAGAACATTCTATACAGCGAATATTCTCTTTTATCACAATTGGCGACATAATTGTACGAGACCAGACACACTACACCAATAATACACTCTAACCACTAGTTCGCCTACTTGAGTCACGCCAAGCAGTTGTATGCATTGTTCGGTGGTACTTGGTAATATATTATACGCGCAAGTTTTCTTGAGCCCCGGAATACCTAACCCTACCCCTTTGCCAACATTAGTTGAATTACCAATAAATGATAGCAACGAGCGTTGTACACAAAATCTGATAACCAGAAATGTTCGCTCCCGTGTAATATAAACTGTTTTGCATCGAAAAACGAACTACAAATTTGATATAAAATTCTTTTTGTCAAAATAACCAAACTCCCCACTTCTCCCGCAAATAGAGAAGCGAAGGCTCAAGCATAGTGGAAATAATTTCCACCATGTGCTTCCCGTTTGCGAAGGAGCGAAGACCTGTTTTGTAAGACAGTGCGACAGCGGTGGAGGGTTTTTTGTGACTTTGCTGGCGTGGGACAGGTATGTTGCGGATTTTTACTCTAAGTTATTAAAATTATGTATTTTATGTGATTTGCCTTTAATTATGACAGAAGCATACATCAATCAATTAATACGATGCATTATATTTGATAACATTTACTACCAAACATTTTTTGTTAAACAAAGAAAATTAAAATTATTTTCGTGTTTAGTTCAGTATGCCTAACAGCTGCATTAGAAATAATGAATAATATTGAAATTTTTAAATAATGAAAATCTAGTGGCTTCAGCTGTTAAATATGTAATAGCTTTATTGAATATAATCTGGGCAGGGACAGTATATTCTTTTATACTCTGTGTGTTGGAGATAAATTTGTATGGTTTATGAAGAAAATAAATATGTGAAATATTTAATTGTAAATGGTCTTAACGAATGAAGATTATTAGCAGAAATAAATTGTTGTAACTTGTAAAGAAGCTTCCAAACTATTTTTCTTAACTTACATAGTTTCAATTAGCAAAACTGCTGGACATTTTTATTGTTTTAAATTATTTTACATAAACCTTTTTATTTTGCTAAATCTTAGCCATTCAATAATTTGATATTTGATTGTCTCTTGAAAACACCAAAGAAATCTATGAAGCTATTTACGAGTAAAAAAGAAAAGAATTTCATGTATAAAACATATTTTAAATTTCGTATTTTAATGAACTGAAATGTATCAAGTATATTATAATATTATAGTATGTATGTAATAATATAGGATGTATATTTTTAATATGTGTATATAATGTAATTATGTATGTATGTAATTAATCAACTCAAAAATATATAATGTAAACTTTGCAGGTAGTGTGTGCCAACAGCGCTTTGAGAATGTGTGCTTTCAATCAAAGGATTCACCAAACACATCTAGCAAGAAAATATTGAATCTTGTTCCTGGATCTATACCTACGAAATGGTTAATGTTGAAGAGAAAATCCATTGAAAAACCTGGGTAAGTGAATAGTATTAGTTTATTATGTGCTGAAACTTCTTGTGATTATTATACATAGTAATTTAAATATTAAAGAGCTTATGTAATAGAGAAGTTATGAAATTAATTTTATTATATTGCAGTGAGAGGATACCTCTTTATGCATACGAAGAGCTCATATCATCTTAACGCAGTAATTCCGATATTTCATCAGTCAGCAAGTAAGTGTAATTTTTTTTTTTTAAATTTACTATTATTATTAACACTTATTGTGTTTTTTCTTTTAGAGACATTGACCAATATGACAGCCTTAATAACAAACATGACTTAATGTACAATCTAAGACATGATCTATGAAAGCAAAATGTGTAGAGATAGCATGAATTGCCTCCATAATAAAATAATGGAGGTAGAAAGGGCTAATGAATTATTAGAAAAAAAGATTCCAAAAAAGAACAAAATTATTGGAGTAAAAGGAATCTTTTGTATTTGATATTTCGTGTATACATTATGTGCACCCAATGAAATATTTAAATATGACGTGTATTTTGTAAATGTAACTTACATTTTTAAAATAAACATTTTTTTAGGGTTATAAAATTATTTGTATTTGATTCATTCCTTTAACCCACTAAGGTTCATTTTCATTTTTGGTCCTAATGCTTTAAATAGGCGAGTTAAAAGGAGGTAAAATTTTATGTATAGTTGATCATACATAATTACCCAGTGGATTAAATTTTTAATTTAATTATTACATTTGTATACATTTTCTCTAGTTGGTTCAAATATTTATAAAAATTTGTGAACTTCATAAATATCATCAATATTATAAATATAAAATATTAATATATAATATAATATAATATTTTAAGTATAATAAATATCAATAAATATCATTGAACTTTGTGAAATTCATAAATATCATCAATAGAATACTGTTATTGACTTCTTGTAAGCGATTGCTAATTTTTATTGTCATTAAAATTAGGTTTTATTACAAATACTATGTTGGTTAATTAAGCAAATTGAAACAGGCTGTAAAGCCTGATTTCTGTTCATTTCATGACATATATTAAAGCTTTTTTAATTTCAATTCCATTATATTTTTTCTTCCCCTCTATGTTCTTTGTGGACACACTTGATATATTTCAACTATTTTCTAAATTAATAAATATAGAATTATATTATTAATAAATAAGTTTTTGACTAAATTAGATGAGTTATTTTAAAAACAAATATCGTTCTTTTAAATAATTTTAAAATGTCCGTGCCTGTGTAGATAATTTGAATTTGGTGGGGCATAATATTATTGGTCCACAGTCGGCAGCATGCGCACCGCTACACCTTATTCCACCATGCTGTACAGTATGGACAGGAGCAGTGAACCAAGTGAAAAAAACGTTGTGCACTGCTGCTTTATACATCACCACAACACGAATTTTCACCAGGGAAGCAATAGTGCTTGTTGTGATGTACGTCTTCCATATACTATATAGCATTTTACATTATTGAGACTGCAAAACATACATATTATTTCATTATTTGAAAATGTTGGTTGATACAAGTGAATTACTATTTATTAAAATGCCTTAAGTCACATTTATAAAAAAACATACTTTTTAACTGATGTATGTTCTTTGACTATGTAAACTACAATTTGATCAATAAGGTATAGTAATCGATCACTGATCAATAATATGTAGTGTATGGATTCCGGAATAGGAGAGTGTATGGATTCCGGAAATCAAGGACTTGCACTCTCCCCACAAACATCATAGTAATTCACAATTAAAATTATGTGCGACTCAAATATTCTTCCTCTGATTCACAACTAAAGATGTTATGAGTCAGTTGAATATAAAACCTACTCTGGGTTGCAACCAGCTTTCTAAGGAGCAGATCCAGGTAATGTCAGTGCCTCTACAGTACTTCGTGCAAAATTTGGACCGTTCCCAAGAAAGCAATGTCTAGCACTTCCAAGTCTTTTGAATGACCTGGGAGTTTAGTCAAGTTTGTACACAAATTTTGCAGATCAAATTCCAGAGCTCTGATAACTATTGGGACAGCTTTTGTGCCCGACATTTGGCTAATCTCAATTTCCCTACTCTGGTATTTAAACGTTTCTCTGCCTCATTGGTTAAGACGTTTTGCTTGCATGGCACAGCTATATCTACAAGTAGAAACGTTTTTTCTTCAAATGGCAGATTACAACATCTGGTTTGTTTGCTGCTATCGTATGATCGTATGATTGAATTTGTTGGTCGTACAATATTGTAGTCAGTCCAACAGACTTCACTGGTTTTGGGAGTATTCGTACCACTTCGAGCATGTGTTTACAACTTCAAGGACTTTACATATCTGCCAGTGGAAGTAAACTACACATCCTATTGTGAATTTTCAAGTTTTCCATCTGTGCAAGGATTGGACAAGCTGAGACAATAAGATCTATGATTTCTACTTGTTCCTGGCAAATGTGGCATTTATCATCTTGGAAATTTTGAGATCTGCTTTATCATAATGTGTTCTCAATGCCTGATCTGGGGCTGCTAGTACAAATCTACCAGCTGTTTATTTATTTCATCATGAAATGGGCAATTGCTCAATACATAGTACAGAAGTATATAAAAATTACAGTTGGCACAGTCATGTGTCACATTCATAATCAGTTGATACCGGACAATACGATATCTTCAATTTGTTAATTGTTACATTTCTTGAGGATGTATAAAAGTCTAGATCAGTTTTATTAAACATTCTACTCATTCTCCACTGAGGAACATCATACCATGTGTTAATTTTAGCTATGGGGACAATTAACAGCATTTGGTTTGAGTGTCTTCTATGAATGGCTGGTATTCTCCAAGAGATTTTAGATAACAGATAAGAATGATCAATATGGTTATTTGTAAGGTCATATGAAATCTATCATTTAATTTTCTAGGTGAACTTAATGAGCTTATACCCAATTGATTCACAATTTCTGAATAATCGTATACTATTGTGGGGTGAGGTTATTCCTAGTTTCTAACAATTAAAAACGAAAAATTTATGTTGAGTTTTTTCAATCTTTTAGTTAAATATTTAATGAGAGGGTGACCAAACTGTTGATGAATATGGAAGAATCAGTCTTGCTAAAGCATTATATAATATTTTCAACGTTTTTTTATTTTAAAATCGAAGGTCATTCTAATAATTCATTATCCCTAAGGATTTTCTTGCCTTGTTAGTTATATAGTTTACATGATCATCCCATTTCAATATATCATTGAAAATTTCCCCCATGATCTTTAATTTTTGAAACTCTTTCCAGTATTTCATTATTTATAACTTGAAAACAATTGGTATCTTTAATCTGGAGTAAGTCATAAAATTACACTTAATGTTTAGATATAAATACCTTTATTCACACCATAATGCTACAGTATCTTAAGACATTTTGTAATAAATAACAATTTTTTATAGATTTAATTTCACAATACATTTTCAGATCATCTGCAAATAAAAGAAATTGAATAGATAGAAGTGAGAATTTCAAGACATTTTTGAATATTAAATATAATAGGCTGAGATATGACCCTTGAGAAATTCCAGATGTTCTATTTTTATTTTAAAATAGTGTTTATACTTAATATTTTGTTTTCAAATTATCTGGTAACTTTGAAGCCAATTCAGCAAGGATCACTGAATACCAATCTGATATAATTTATCAACCAGTAATTGATGATTTACTGAGTCAAATGTCTTGGACAAAGGGGTGTGTGCGTGCGCGTGCGCGTGCGCGTGTGCGTGCGTGTGTGTGTGTCTCTCTCTCTTTCTCTCTCTCTCTTTTTCTCTCTCTCTCTTTTTCTCTCTCTTTCTTTTTCTCTCTCTCTCTTTTTCTCTCTCTCTTTCTCTCTCTCTCTCTTTCTCTCTCTCTCTCTTTCTCTCTCTCTCTCTTTCTCTCTCTCTTTCTCTCTCTCTCTCTTTTTCTCTCTCTCTCTTTCTCTCTCTCTCTCTCTCTCTTTCTCTCTCTCTCTTTTCTCTCTCTCTTTCTCTCTCTCTCTTTCTCTCTCTCTTCTCTCTCTCTCTCTCTCTCTCTTCTCTCTCTCTCTCTCTCTCTCTATATATATATATATATATATATATATATATATATATATTGTGGCGGCACGATTATTACTTAACATTAATAATACGTAGTCATAGAGAAGTGGGGTGGTGTGTTTACCGCTCGACTCTTCCGTCGCCGCCGGCGAGGTGCCCCCCATGGTATTTACGACCCCGGCCCGCGCATGTTCCGTCTTGTTTGGGATCGCGACCCTTTTCTGTGAGTGCTTTTCCGGTCCTTTCCAGAAGGTTTATACAACCATAAACACCACGCCGGTCCAGCGAGGGGAAGCCCTAAGCCGTAAATGTAAAACTATTTATTAGAGCGAGCATTACATGACGCAATGAAAGGTTCAGAGCGCACATGTGTACGATAAATGCGAGAGAGAGAGAGAGGAGGAGTGCGCCTGGCCATGGAAAATTTTGGGAAATCCATGCTTCTGATTGGCAGGAAATTTAAAAGAACGTAATATCTCTGGGCCAATAGAATGACAGGTACCTGAAGGAAGGGTGAACGTGGCATAGGGCACTTGGTAGAACGAGGACTTGATAGACAGGGCCGGTGGAGAGAGGACGCGCGCAAGCAGCGCTCCTGAGAACTTTATAAGTTCGCGAGCTTGGGAGTGGGCGCGCCTCAGCAAAGGGATTTCGGTTGAGAGACTTGGACTAGAATGTTCGTGCGAGCAATGCACGTAAGGGGAGGTTGTGTGTAGATTTGGGAGAAGTTTCGATCTTTTAAAGTTCTTCCTTTTGTTATTAACAATCTCGCGGGAAGTAAATTCAGTGTCAAAGCAAGCCGCTTTCGGACACTGCACTAGTAGACCCGCTAAATGATTAACAGGCGCATACACGCCTTTTATCATGAACTAATTCGGAGAACTCTCTGAGCCACACCGTGATCCGACACTCCGGTCGACAATTGATGGACCGCAAATTTGCCGTGAGGAACAGCAGACGACACCTGGCCCGCCGCCTGCTGCCAGCCGCCAGCGCCGTCGCCTCCGCCGCGCCGTGGCTAATGCCCGGCGCTCCCTGAGGACACACCACCACGTCAACTAGGCAGAGTTCACCGACCCCGGCACAGCAGTCGACACATCGCTCCTCAACATAAGTCGCCTTGTTGGCAAGAAAAAAAAACTCACGCTAATGAGTTCCCTTTACCTGCTCTTCGAGCGCAACGAGGACGTTTTTTTTCTATGATTTTACCAGCGTTGCCGCGCCCTGGCATGTTTGTTACTAGCTCTAAGAAGTAAATTTATTAGTAGTTTTCTATTTTTTTAGCAGTAGTTTTTACCTTTCAATTTAACCCGAGCTCATTAGGTAGGATTTTAGTATTTAATTCATTCCTTCCAGATGTAATTTCGCTGACACCAGTCAAAAAAAAAAAAAAATTAAATGAAAATTGTTATTCAATCATCTAAATGTCGTGTAATTCTGTGGAACAGTCCCCTGTCAATTTCCTTCCACCAGCCCTAGGCAAATATATATATATATATATATATATATATATATATATATATATATATATATATATATATATATATATATATATATATATATATATAAGGAATTAGCGTCATCTGCCGATTGAGCTACTGCCGGGCCTCGGCCGCCCGCGTCGATGACAATATATTGTATCAAACTGAGAATTTGGTTCAAGTTTCTCCAGGGAATAATGTTGAAAAGATAATAAATTAGATGTTGATCTTTTTGTCCTAAAACCATGTTGCTCATCCATAAGAATAACAAATAATCATATACATTATTTTGATAACTATTATTGCTTCAAATAGTTTGGTATTACACTCAATTTTGATATAGGCTTATAATTTTTTTGACAGAACAATCCCCTGATTTATAGATCAGAACTATAAAACTGTTCTTCCAAATGAAGGGAAGTTCCTTCCTAAATTGACCTCGAGGATAGAATTTGAAGAATGGAAGTTAAGTTAGAATTGTACGATTTTAAAAAGATAACTGGAATTTCATCAGAACCCTCAATTTTATTTATATCTAATTGTTTTATTGCATCAAATATGTCTGATTGATGTAATGTTCCCTGATTTACTGTTGAGTTTAGATAATTATTTTGAGGTGAAAACACAGGGGTTGAGACTATATACTGATTTGAAATGATCCACTAATAACTACACTATATCTTCTCCTGTGTTAGCAGTTCGATCATTCAAACTTGAAAGACTGCAGTCCATTTATTCCTCTTTTGTATCCGTAAATTTCTAAGATTTTAAGTAGTATCCAAAAGAATTTTCTGTTTTATAAATAAATTTCTGTCATTTTTCATCCGGATTTACATTTCCTATGTTTTTTTCACATACAGCATCGTATTCAGTTAGCAGAATTCATCTTAGTATACTCGTATGATAATGGCGAGTCTTAAAATAGAAGTATGCATGAAAGGTGTCACGAATTTCCTTGAAGATTGTTATGTTCATGACTCACGCATAACTCAACTTCAAACATTGAAAATTGAAAAAATGGAAAAATATTATTAACTTTCATTAATCTTTCAACTATTTATCGTTAAAATTTTGGGATGGGATTCTGGTACTCAAGAAAACGTGCGCAGATAATCATATCCCCCTTACGTCATTTTACTCTTTTTTTGACCAAATCAAATCAAAAACAGTGCCGCTTGTATCAACATCGGTAAGGTACCTAGCACCACGTAGCACCTATTTGGCTGCCTGTGGGTTGCGTCTCTGAGCAATATATTTGTTGGAACAAACGTCTGACCGGGAACTCAGTAGCTGAGTTTCGATTAGTTTTTACTTTCTCGTATACGTACGACGTCGTATTACGGAGTAATAATATAAGTAGTATAGTGAAAGTTAAGAAATGCTGCGCGAAGAAACGGCGGATTTTCGGCGGAAAAAATTCATTGCTGGGCTCTGGTAACGAAAAAGTGCAAAAAACAAGTTGCTAAATTAAGAGAAAAACATCCTCTAACACGTAGTTTAGCCAGAATCCCTGATTTGTGGGTCTTTGATGCCCCCCCCCCCCAAAAAAAAAACAATTGAAAGCAAAACGTTCGTCCGTCCTTCCGTCCGTTCATGGTGTATGTGAACAAACCTAGCGCCTAAACGATGCGTAGGACATTTTTCAAATTGAAGAAACCCCTGTCGTTTTTGCGAGAGCCGAAGCTCAGCAATTTTGAAAAACATTTATTAATTTTTTTGGGGGGGGGGCTTTATACGAAGTTCTAGGGACATTTTCAATTATTTTTTTTAAATGCCACCAATTGTTTTCTTTAAATTTCTTGTAAGAATAGTTATATACACTTCTAAAGGTGGTATAGGTTCGATTTTCAGGATTAACTCTGAAATTTTGGAGTTATTGTAAAAGTATGATTTTTTTCGGCAACTTCTTACAACTACAATATTGAAGATAGAGACTTTTTCCTTCAAATTAAAACTGTTGTCCATAAATAGTACTTTCATTATGGTCATGTAATTTTTTTTGTACATTTTATTTCGTTTTCGTGCAATAGTGCGTGCAATATTTGTAATTTTAAAAAATTACAAAAACAAGATTTTCCCGAAAACGGCACCAATTTTTCTTCAAATTTTTGGTTCTTTTAGTGCCAAACGAACTCTATACGATGGCATAAACGCCATCTATTCTTTTATTTTTTCAAAATTTACACAATTTTTTTTACTTCTCTCACGTCGGTAATACTTACTTTAGAGGCGGTTTCTTCACAGTATTATATTTATGAGTACATCTGCTTTAAATAATGTTAAATAAATTTTCTCAAAAGCATAACAGTTTCATAAAATGAGCTCTAAATTCCGCATTTTTGAAACGCTCAAACGCCGTTTTCTCAAAATTGGCTCCAAATTTTTTCTTCATTTTTTCTGATAGTGCTTATTGTACTGTTTAAGGTGACGTTAAGTTTATTTTGGTGTATCATTTTGTTTTTTCAAAAATTACACAAATGTAATTTTTTAAAATATGTCTTACCCCGTTAATATGCACATTTCCATCAATTTGAACACACTATTGCATTTGTGAGTGGAAGAGCTTCAAACGACTTCAAATGAAGTTTCTCGAAAGCTTAATAGATTCCTAAGAAAAAGAGCTTCAACTTTCGCATTTACGGTAATGCTTAATCACTATTTTCTTAAAAATGGCTTCAAATTTTGAATGAAAATTTCTATTTTGGGCGAGTTTATGCTTTTCTTTAATATTCTCGAAATAATACTTCGGTTCTACTATTTTAAGAAACCGAAAAGTTGAGAAAATGTCAAGAAAATGTACTTTCGGTGACGATAGATGGCAGTTGGTCAGAGAATGGAGCAAGACCTTGAAGCCAGTCCATACTAAAGAGAGTAGAAAATTTTTCTGCGAGAAACTTTGTGCCATTCTAGTTTTTTACTACAATACATGTAAGTTTGACTTTCGATTAGTGTCACGCATCGTCTTTGATGACATCGGCGGTACCTCTGCTATTTTTTCGATCGAAACGACCATGTTATTCAAGGGGATAAATCCGTTCCGATCGAAACGTCCATCATATTCAACGGGAATATTTACTTCTTTTAAAGGAGAGCACAGTCGAAGCTATCTTTGCTTAGAGTCTATACGGAGTGACAGTGTCCGAATTGTCATGGAGCACGAAAAAATGAACATGCTGAGATCTTCACGGGATTGCGCGCCAGGAAATACGAGTAAACCCTACTTCCGTCGTTGCCTTGTTCTCAAAAGCAGCGCAAGGTTAAAATGTTGGCACACATTTATGGATCTCAAGGAAGTAATAAATTTGTAGAAATAAATCAAGGAGTCAAACAAGGGTGCCCACTTTCGCCAGCTCTATTTAGTATATATATATATATATATATATATATATATATATATATATATATATATATACACGAGATTGTCCGGCAATGGCAAGGGCAACTGAAAACACATTTTAAAATAAATGACAAATCTCTAAATACTATATTGTTTGCAGACGACCAAATTATTTTTAGTAGCTCAGAAGATGAATTGCAAATTGCAGCACACAAACTAAACGAATAGGCAACCAAATATAATATGCAAATCTCCACTAGGAAAACAAAATCAATGCGCTTTGAAGGAACAAACCACATGAGATGTAAAATTGTGATTAATAATGAACCCATAGAACAGACAAACAATTTTACCTATTTAGGCTTCAATGTGTCTTACTGCCAGAAAAATGACATAAGTCGGAAATTAAATAGATTCTATAACATGTGTGGGACAATAAGAAGAACATTAAAAAACAAGTCTTTAAAAACCACGCAACTCAAATTCTACAAAGCAATGGCAGTTCCCATGCTAACTTACGCATGTGAAAACTGGACAATAAATAGAACAGACAGAAGAAAAATAGAAAGCGCCGAAATGAAATTCTTACGTTCAGTAGCAGGTTACAATATCTTAGATAGACAGTATAATGATGACATCAGAACCGAACTGAATATATTTAATCTGATGGACAGAATCCAATCATTTAGGAGCAACTGGCATGATCATATCCAACGCATGCCTCCAGACAGACTTCCCGTTATAATGTACACATATAATCCTAAAGGAAGAAGAAATGTTGGCCGCCCCTTAACAAGATGGAAAGACTCACTCTCTTGATGTGGAAACAGGCCTTAAGGCCTAAATCCATGAAGCAGAAGAAGAAGAAATTTATGGTACTCAATTTTTTCATTTTTTCTTTCATGTAAAGTATTAGAAATAATGCTAATAATCCATACCCAATCAATTCAAACGAAGCGCCAGTTGTGCACATCAGCTTTTATTTCGATAGCCAGAAACAGCAGTAATTTCAAACTTTTACAAATGAATCATACCGACAAACGATCACAATTTCTTGAAGTAAAGAAGAAATCTGTTAGTTCGAAGTTCATGTTATTACCTTCCATCAATCTACTTTCTTTTATAAGAACAGAAATAACTTCCAAAAACATCTCAAATTGTGTTCACGAAGCGCATGAAATTCGAAAGCGTGCCTATGATGCCAAATTATACAAAAAATACTAATATTTTCAAAAAATTCAGTATGACCCTATTTAAAGATCAGTTTTTGAGGACATTTCATTATGAAAAAAATTGTATCTTCACAATTGAAATTATAAGAATACCCAGAAAAATTCAGTTGTTGATACCGTTTTCGAAAAAAGTTGTTTAAACAAAATTCAGTTTTTTCAGAAGATGCAGAATTTTTTTCAGTTTTCGAAAAATAGACCATATTAACCAACATGAGACCTGCACCGTTCTCTTAATCGCCCTTTACGCTTAAGGTCCAAATTTAATGAAACAAATTTGTGGCTTTTTTAAGAAAAATTGTTTAAAAAATTTCAATGTTTGACACAAAATTTGAAAAAAGTTCATATTTTGGAAAAATTGAACATGACATTATTTAAATGTCTGTTTTTTGATGAACCCATTTCACTAAGAAAAAAATATCTTCATAATTGTAGTTGTAGGAAGACGGCGAAAAAAATTTGAATTTTTGCAATTTTCAAAAATCATAATTTTTAACAAACATGAGATTTGCACTCTTAAACTATCTATAAGCTATTCAAGGTGAAAATTGAATTAAAATTGTTGAATTGTTGAATTACGCGAAAACCGTATTACGCGAAGACCGTATTTCAAAATCTATCTTTAAGGAAGAGATTCCATGAAGGGAAAAAATCTTTATCATTATAATTGCAGTTGTAGGAAGACGCCGAAAAAAGTTGAACTGCAATTTTCGAAAAATCAAGCTTTTCAACGAACATGAGACTTGCACTATTCTCTTAAACGGTCTTGGTGGCACTATCCAACAACAAAATTTAATAAAAAACGATGGAGCCATTTCTTTGACAATTTTGAAAATGTCCCAGGCGCTTCATGTAAAGTACACCCCAAAATTAAAATATTGGTTTCAAATTTAAGGGGCCGCGACATCGCCAGATCGATTAAGGAATATCAGTTTTCAAGAAAATTGGCTGAACGATTTAGCCGCTAGGGTTGTTTACTGTCAGATGGACGGACGTTGTGCCGTCAATCGAGTTTTCGGAATCAGTGGCCTACAAAACATGGATTCTGGCTACATCATGTGTTAGAGGAATTCTTTTCAAAATGTAGCATCTGGATTTATCCACTTCTTCTTTAACATGACCCGGCAATAAGAGTTTTTCTACTGAAAATTCGTTTTTTTTTCCCGCAGCATTACATAACTTTCTCACTACTGCGTAAGCGGTAGAAGGTAAAAATATGTTGTAGCGTGCGAAAGAGAACCTGGAAAATTTATATTCTCAGACCTGGAAAACCGGGAAAAAACCTTGAATTTCAAAACGGCAGTTTGCTGGCAGTGGCGGCTCGTGACATTTTTTCCTAGTGGGGCCAGGTGCAAAATCACGAATATCATCTCAGAATCAATAACCTATTTAATTAAAGAATTATCGTTTAATAATTTATTTCATTAAGAAATGTATCAATTAATTAATTAAAACTTTAAATCTCCTTAAAAGTTCTCCTCAAAAAACAGAAGTAGGATTTTTTATTAAGATGTTTAATCAAATATTGTTATGTCAACAGAAACAAAAGATTTGTATAAAAATTATACTAATGCCATAATTTATCTTTCGGAATGCTGAAAGTTCGAAAGAGGAAGCTTACTTTAGAGGATCTAGGTACTCACCATGTAACTGCATTACTTGTACAAAAGTGGTGCACGCCTGTTCTTTTGTCTTGCAAACATTTCGATGACTCGATTATTGAAGTTTGGACTTTCAGCAATTTCCTCCTTATGAATCGAGCAAACAGCCAACGAATTAAGTCTATCTTGACCCACAGTATTTCTAAGAAACGACTTGAGCCTTTTTATTGTACCGAAGCTCCGTTCGGATTCAGCTGTAGTAACCGGAGTTGTTAACACTATTTGCAATGTTTTGTAAGTCTCAGAAAAAGAATCCTCAAAAGAATGTTTCTTAAAGAAAACGAAGACATCAGGCACTGAAAACAGATTTGCAAAAGTATCATTCCGATATATCACAGACAGTTCATTGATTAATTTTTCTTTCGAAATAGATGCACTGTAACTTAATGCAAAAGTGCAGATTATGTCAACAGGAAACTTCTCTCTGAAAGAACTAAATTTCTTTGGATCCACTATTTCAAAAGAACCAAATATCTGAGATTGCAAAAATCGTTCTTTGAGTTGATTTGAAATAATGTCCCATTCTTCTTTGGCATCTACATTAATATTTCCTTCAGTTTCTGGTCTCCATCTTTTCGATGGGATGGGAGCACATTCATCTTCAGCATTCGCTTGATATCTTTCAGTGTTCTTTCGAATTTCAGACAATGCTGCCTCAAAATGGTGTAGAACGTTGGGTACTTTCACAGCACTTGTACACTGATTCTAAATGGTATTGTACAGAATGTCCACATGTTTCATTACATCGTAGAAAAAATTAAGAAAAAATGAAAATTCATTATTTTTTAACAAACTTTTCAGGCTACAAGCTTCTCTCACCGTAACATCGTCCCATCCATCTTCCTCTTCAATTTTTTTCAAAACATTCCAATAAAGACGCTTTGTTTTCTTTAACGCTGTTCACAACTCGGGACTGAAAGCTCCAACGTGTTGTTGAAACAGTGGGAATGCGACTACTACACACTGATCGTAGCAAGTCACTACGTTTTGGCGAAGAAGAAAAGAATGTTGTGAATCCTGTTATGTTTGCAAAAAACAACCGTACTTTTTTTACGTTTTTTGAACAAGCCTGTTTGATAACCAAATTAAGTTGGTAGGCGTAGCAGTGAACATACCTGGCATGAGGAAATGTTTCTTTCAAAACGGTTTGAACACCCCCTTTTTTACCACTCATTACCGCGGCTCCATCATATGCTTGAGCAATGAGTTTTTGTTCTATGTTAAAATGTTCCAGTTTTGTCTTCAGTATCTCACAGAGACCAATTGCTGTACGATCGAACACCTCTACAAAAGAAATAAATCTTTCCACAGGTTTGCATCCCTTAACATAACGCAAAATTAAGACAAGTTGACTTAGACTTGTTATGTCAGTTGTTTCATCGGCCTGCAGAGAAACAAAATCAGCTACATCAATGTCTTTCTTCACTTCCTCCAAATACACTTCATACATACAATCTAGCAGCTCGTTCTGTGTCAGGTGAGAGTTATATTAACAAACAGGAATTGTTTAAATTATCATCTAGCACACTATCTAGATTGCCAAGTAACGATAATAAATCTAAAAAATTACCACGTTTTTTTGAATCTTCAGATTCATCATACCCCCTTAAGGCTAAATGTACCGACACTAGTTCCATTTGTCGCCACCACGTGGCAGCACCAAAATAAGCAAAATTTACTAGACCGATAACGTCTGAACAAATTGTCCGATTTTCGATCTGTAAACGGCTTTGGACTCCTTTTTAAAATAGAATTAACGCTACGATGCCGTTTTTTCAAAAAATATTTCAAACAAAAATTAAAATGATTTCTCATAGTTCCGAGAAGAAATTAAAAAATGTGGGCTTATAGCGCGATGACGACGTGCTTCCTGAATCCAACGCCGTGTCAATCATGCAAATTGGATGAATAGGAGCGGCGTAAAGTGAAATTTCGGAAAAAATACCTGCTCCCAGTTGCGTCACCCGAACCTCGACGCGGCCGAACGGCCAAACGAGGCCAAAGGATAAAAGTCAGAGAACTCAGCAGGGTATTCCAGCGTAGACCAAGACAAGATAAAGAAAAGTTTCTTCAAGAAATATAGCACGTCATACACAGTTTTTAACTGTTTTTTGACGTTAAATAAATAAATAAAAAAAGAAAAATGCAAAGAAGTGGAAGAACATAACAACAAAAGGAGACCTAAAGAAATGTTCCGGGTCATTCGAAATATGACCAGGGAGTGTAAACTGGCAATGAGGAATAGGCAGGGACCGAAAAGATATTAGATACCGGTAAAATTCCGGTATTTTACATACCTTTTTCAAATACCTATGTTTTTTTATACCGGTAAAATAACTCTATAGGACGTCTATAACGGTATGGACGTCCATAAAGGTTGTAAGGGTATTATACCTGTATTTTCAATGAAAGACAATAGCTTACCATCCATAAATGTCGACTAAATAAGTTATTTTAGATAATAATATCTCACAAAATGTTTATTAAACTAATATAATTTTATAATTGTTATTTATTGTTTGAATTATTATTTTGTTCATATATAATACTCGGTTACTAATAATTAACGAAACGCGAATGATTCCACTAATTCTTGTATAGTAAATATAATCTCCATTTCGTCACTGCACAATGTTCTCGCCCACTGAAAACTGCTCACCGCCCTCTTCCTACACTTGGGCATATCGAATTGCCATAGTGTAGCACGCAGCCCGCCGAAGAACGCGGCGAGATGTCTGCGGAGGTCAGAAAAGTCACGCTATCAGAACAGCAGTGTGCCAGAGGTGCGACCCTGCTTCCAGCTCAGAAGGGTGACTACACTTGAGCGCGTGCCCTGGCGGCGCTGGGCTTGGTTAGAAAGGAGCGCGAAATGAAAACGTAATACAAATGCAAATATCAATGTTCAAAATTAAAACATCTTTAAAAAACCTGGTTTAAAAACATCGATCAAGTTCGTGCGGAAAATAATTTGTTTTGACAGTGGCCGTGATTGTTAATTTATAATTACGATTTAGACAAAACGGCAAAAGAAAGTAAAAAGAATAACAGCGAAACTAAGCCTGAAAACTATCGCCCAGGGTCATCTTATGGAGTCACAACTTCCTCAAATGGGTACAGGAAGGTGGGCGAGAGACCTTACACCTAGAGTGCTTGCGTTGGCCGCCTCTCTGCGTACGGTAGCTCATACGTAGGAAATGCCAGAAAAAAGGCGTCATTTCTTGGGCTGAAGATAGTCTACTGGATGAGGATGTTACAATCACCGTTCGCTTTATTCGAACACATGTATTGACAGTGGTATAATGCAATATTATTTCATATTTTAATTTTTTTTATAAAATTGTGATTATCGGTTCTTTTCATCCACAACAACTCATCATGCACATCGATAATAAACATCAGGTTTCATAAATGTTTCATTTTTTTTACGAAATATGTTCATGTGTCTATACAAAATCTATGTTTTGAAAATATCAACATCAATGTTGCATCCCTGTTCTCGACACCTAGATGAGGATCGCCGATTTAATACGTTTGCATTCTGATTCCCTAATATGAGGTTTATCAGTGACTGGTGTGCTACGTTTTACTAGTAGTATATAAATCTTATAAATTGAATTGCTACCCGATTAAATGTTACTGATAAGCGTGTACGATGCTTAAAAAATAGTATCTTAATGTAGAAATGTAAAAGTTGCCGAACTGTATAACAAAACATAATTTATCCCCCTCATAGACGGATATTCCTCTTCTAGTGTGGTGTTCCTGTCTAAGGGTTAAAGTTGTATTGCTTTCATGACAATTTAATGCCTTAAAAAATACACACACACACACACACACACACACACACACACACACACACACACATATATATATATATATATATATATATATATATATATATATATATATATACATATATATATATAGACAATACAATGATTTACATTATATCCTTTTATATTATCATTTACGTAGTTTGTATCAAAATGACGCGTCGGGAATTACTTATTCCAATCATCAAGTTTATACAAATATAACAGAATCATTTTATATCAATATAACTTACTAAGTAAGCTGGGACATGTCACGATTCTTAATATTAGATTTTAATGTTTGTTACAGTGTTGAATTCAGGATGCATCTCGCCTGCGCGCTATTTTACCACTTCTTCAATTTTGTCCGAAAGTACAAAAACAGTTTTAAAATTTTACTTGGGAAAACATATTCATCAGGTGAAGTCTATCAAGGAGACAAACGCCGTTTTGAGATCAAAAATCGTGTCGCAGGATAAAAGAGCTCGTGCGTAATTTCGGCTCATTCTTTCTGGTAGTGGAATGATAACGGAAGATCTTAGAAGTAAAATGTATGTAAAATAAGATGTTAGGATATGGAATATTGGTGGTATCTACACAATTAGTTCAATTTTCTTTTTGAAATCCGTTTCCTAATCGGAATTGATATTTTGAGTAGTGCCTCAAATAACTTTTTGATGGTATGAAGACGGAAATATGTGAACAAGATATACAGTTTTATACGACTATTACAGATGATATGAGACCGTTTGGTTGTGTTACAGCATCACTAGTTTGATAAGTGGAGAAAAATATATTGAGATTGAAAGGGACGAAACCATAAAGCGACTGCCCGGCTTACCTGCCTGAGAGCACGGCCTCCTCCCGAGCCGCAGGCCGCCGGGTTTGGCCGTTCGGCCGCGTCGAGGTTTGGGTGACGCAACTGGGGGCAGGTATTTTTTCCGAAATTTCACTTTACGCCGCTCCTATTCATCCGATTTGCATGATTGACACGGCGTTGGATTCAGGAAGCACGTCGTCATCGCGCTATAAGCCCACATTTTTTAATTTCTTCTCGGAACTATGAGAAATCATTTTAAATTTTTTTTGGAAATATTTTTTTGAAAAAACGGCATCGTAGCGTGAATTCTATTTTAAAAAGGAGTCCAAAGCCGTTTACAGATCGAAAATCGGACAATTTGTTCAGACGTTATCGATCTAGTAAATTCCGTGTGATAGTGCTGCGATCTATTGATTTTTCCTATAAGTATTTTTCGGTGCATTTAGCCTTAAGGCTCAATGTACCGACACTAGTTCCACTTGTCGCCACCACGTGGCAGCACCAAAATAAGCAAAATTTACTAGACCGATAACGTCTGAACAAATTGTCCGATTTTCGATCTGTAAACGGCATTGGACTCCTTTTTAAAATAGAATTCACGCTACGATGCCGGTTTTTCAAAAAATATTTCCAAAAAATTTTTTAAATGATTTCTCATAGTTTCGGGAATAAATTACAAAATGTGGGCTTATAGCGCGATGACGACGTGCTTCCTGAATCCAACGCCGTGTCAATCATGCAAATCGGATGAATAGGAGCGGCGTAAAAAGAAATTTCGGAAAAAATACCTGATCCCTGATCCCCCCTCCCCCTCCCACTACCCCCTTCCCGCAGTGAACTTGGAGTGAGCATTCGCAACGATATTCGAGAACCACTGTCCCAGTGCCATATCGGATTTGGAAATCCCGGAACCCCTCCCCCACGGTCACTTTAGCCTAGCCCTTCGCGGCGGGCGCTGAAAGAACGCCCGCCGGTGCCTAGAGGTTCTCACACAGTAACAACCTGCTCCATGGTTTCACAATGGGCAAACTGAATCAGACCTGTAGAGATATTTCAAGATTTTCACCGTGAAATATAAAGATGGAGTCTCACAATTGTTATAAATCTTGGAAACTCAGTCATCGAAGTGAAGATTCGAAGGATTATATAGTACGAGTATATACACTTTACCTTCGATTCCTCTCCATTCGCGTGATTGTGATTATTATTACTATTATTATTATTATTATTATTATTATTATTATTATTATTATTATTATTATTTTATAATAATAATAATAATAATAATAATAATCATAATAATAAAGTCCTAATGTTTCGTTCTTTTCAAGTACTATATTTCTCAGCTAAGAAAGCAAAGGATAAGTCAGAGAACTCAGCAGGGTATTCCAGCGTAGACCAAGACAAGATAAAGAAAAGTTTCTTCAAGAAATATAGCACGTCATACGTAGTTTTTAACTGTTTTTTGACGCTAAATAAATAAATAAATAAAAAGAGAAATGCAAAGAAGTGGAAGAACATAACAACAAAAGGAGACCTAAAGAAATGTTCCGGGTCATTCGAAATATGACCAGGGAGTGTAAACTGGCAATGAGGAATAGGCAGGGACAGAAAAGGTATTAGATACCGGTAAAATATCGGTATTTTACGTACCTTTTTCAAGTACCTATGTTCTTTTATACCGGTAAAATACCTCTATAGGACGTCTATAACGGTATGGACGTCCATAAAGGTTATAAGGGTATTATTCCTGTATTTTCAATGAAAAAAAAATAGCTTACCATCCATAAATGTCGACTAAATAAGTTATTTTAGTTAATAATGTCTCACAAAATGTTTATTAAACTAATATACTTTTATAATTGTTATTTATTGTTTGAATTATTATCTTGTTCATATATAACACTCGGTTACTAATAATTAACGAAACGCGAATGATTCCACTAATTCTTGTATAGTAAATATAATCTCCACTTCTTCACTGCACAATGTTCTCGCCCACTGAAAACTGCTCACCGCCCTCTTCCTACGCTTGGGCATATCGAATTGCCCTAGTGTAGCACGCAGCCCGCCGAAGAACGCGGCGAGATGTCTGCAGAGGTCAGAAAAGTCACGTTATCAGAACAGCAGTGTGCCAGAGGTGCGACCCTGCTTCCAGCTTAGAAGGGTGACTACACTTGAGCGCGTGCCCTGGCGGCGCTGGGCTTGGATAGAAAGGAGCGCGAAATGAGGAGCAAACATTCGAAACGTGACATGTCCACTTTACTCCTTTTCGAGAAAACGCAAAAATGTTGTCATCAAAATTATGCAGATGTTTTATTTATACTTAAGTCTGAATTATGTAATAATGATAGCTAAATATATTATTAATATAAAATTTAAATATTCTATGAACTTACATTTAAAGAAAACATTTATGTCAACTGGTAAAAAAGGAAGCCTGAACATCAACGGAGAAGTGATATACATGGCAGGCGAAGTTAAATACTTATGAATTACAATAACAAATTCTGGATACTGTACAGAAAAACTAAAGAGAGGAATAATTTTAGAAAACGCAGCGGAAAGAAAATTACACAAATTCATAAAATATGCAGGCATATCAAGTGATTGATTTCTAAAATTTTAGGTCCCGGAACGCGCTCAAAATGATTTATTAATTTAATAGAAATAATTATATATTTATAATATAATGTAATAATTATCAGCGAGATACAGGAACGCCGTTCCGTCGTGTTCCGTCAGAAATCAAGCCTTGCGTAAGACCAAAATCCAAATAATCGAGAAAATGGTATTTCTAATCCTGTTGTGTGGGTGTAAAAGCTGAACATTGAGATAGGCCGAAAAAAGGAAGATGCTTTTGAAGTATGGACACGGAAGAAAATATTACGTACAATGGGAGGGCAAAAAGATAAATGCCGAAATTTTGAAAAGAAAACAGAACTTTCTCTAAAAGCCAAAGCCAAAAAATGGAAAATAAAATATTTTTGACATACTATGAGTCGAACAAAATATCTAGAAAAAGATATTATGCTTGGAATGATAGAATGAAGCGGAAGAAAAGGGTGTAAGTGGCACAATTGAATAACTAATACACAATATCACAAAGGGAAAAAGGCAGTTCGAGTCCGAGTGAGCAATGAAAAAATTGCTAGCATCCTATTGCTGTGTATATCCAGATAGGTCTAACAAGGGATGGCTTGCGATCTATGTTCTAGTACTATTTCTCTGCGCGTTCAGACCTGCGAAGAATTGGGACCTGCGGATGCCTGCAGAGGTTGGGATGCTCACAGCCGCTGCTTGACCGGGACTGGAGCCGACAAATAGACATCATCGCACTGAACAGTGTGTTTGATACCCGCAGACTTTCATGTGTACATTCTGCCATTATTAGGGAAGAACTCGCTGAATTATCGGCGCGCCCCTCCCAGTTTCGGATAGCAAGAAAAGCGAAGGAATGATGCTCAAGTAATACAAATGCAAATATCAATGTTCAAAATTAAAACATCATTAAAAAACCTGGTTTAGAAACATCGATCAAGTTCGTGCGGAAGATAATTTGTTTTGACAGTGGCCGTGATTGTTAATTTATAATTACGATTTAGACAAAACGGCAAAAGAAAGTTTTCAGGCTTAGTTTCGCTGTTATTCTTTTTACTATCGCCCTGGGTCATGTTACGGAGTCACAACTTCCTCAATTGGGGACAGGAAGGTGGGCGAGAGACCTTACACCTAGAGTGCTTGCGTTGGCCGCCTCTCTGCGTACGGTAGGACATACGTAGGAAATGCCAGAAAAATGGGGTAATTTCTTGGGCTGAAGATAGTCTACTGGATGAGGATGTTACAATCACCGTTCGCTTTATTCGAACACATGTATTGACAGTGGTATAATGCAATATTATTTCATATTTTAACTTTTTTATAAAATTGTGATTATCGGTTCTTTTCATTCACAACAACTCATCAAGCACATCGATAATAAACATCAGGTTTTATAAATGTTTCATTTTTTTACGAAATATGTTCATGTGTCTATACAAAATCTGTTTTGAAAATATCAACATCAATGTTGCATCCCTATTCTCGACACCTAGATGAGGATCGCCGATTTAATACGTTTGCATTCTGATTCCCTAATATGAGGTTTATCAGTGACTGGTATGCTACGTTTTACTAGTAGCATATAAATCTTATAAATTGAATTGCTACCCGATTAAATATTACTGATAAGCGTGTACGATGTTTAGAAAAATGGTATCTTAATGTAGAAATGTAAAAGTTGCCGAACTTTATTACAAAACATAATTTATCCCCCTCATAGACGGATATTCCTCTTCTAGTGTGGTGTTCCTGTCTAAGGGTTTAAGTTGTATTGCTTTCATGACAATTTAATGCATTACAAAATACATACATATGTCACAATACAATGATTTACACTACATCCTTTTACATTATCATTTACGTAGTTTGTATCAAAATGACGCGCCGGGAATTACTTTTTCCAATCTTCAAGTTTATACAAATATAACAGAATCATTTTATATCAATATAACTTACTAAGTAAGCTGGGACATGTCACGATTCTTAATACAAGTATTAGATTTTAATGTTTGTTACAGTGTTGGATTCAGGATGCATCTCGCCTGTGCGCTACTTTACCATTTCTTCAATTTTGTCCGAAAGTACGAAAACAGTTTTAAAATTTTACTTGGGAAAACAGATTCATCAGGTTAAGTCTATCAAGGAGACAACCGCCGTTTTGAGATCAAAAATCGAGTCGCAGGATAAAAGAGCTCTTGCGTAATTTCGGCTCATTCTTTCTGGTAGTGGAATGATAACGGAAGATCTTAGAAGTAAAATGTATGTAAAATAAGATGTTAGGACATGGAATATTGGTGATATCTACACAATTAGTTCAATTTTCTTTTTGAAATCAGTTTCCAAATCGGAATTGATATTTTGAGTAGTGCCTCAAATAACTTTTTGATGGTATTCGAAGGAAGACGGAAATATGTGAACAAGATATATAGTTTTATACGACTATTACAGATGATATGAGACCGTTTGGTTGTGTTACATCATCACTAGTTTGATAAGTGGAGAAAAATATATTGAGATTGAAAGGGACGAAAAAGGACGAACCGACTGCCCGGCTTGCCTGCCTGAGAGCACGGCCTCCTCCCGTGCCGCCCTCCTCTTGAGGCCGCCGGGTTTGGCCGTTCGGCCGCGTCGAGGGAGCCTCCAAAAGGTGACGCAAGCGTGAAGCGTGAAGGGGGGGGTGTCAGGTAGTTTTTCCGAAATTTCACTTTACGCCGCTCCTATTCATCCGATTTGCATGATTGATACGGCGTTGGATTCAGGAAGCACGTCGTCATCGCGCTATAAGCCCACATTTTTTAATTTCTTCCTGGAACTATGAGAAATCATTTAAAAAATTTTTTTGGAAATATTTTTTGAAAAAACGGCATCGTAGCGTGAATTCTATTTTAAAAAGGAGTCCAAAGCCGTTTACAGATCGAAATTCGGACAATTTGTTCAGACGTTATCGATCTAGTAAATTCCGTGTGATAGTGCTGCGATCTATTGATTTTTCCTATAAGTATTTTTCGGTGCATTTAGCCTTAATGCTAGTTCATGACTACCACAAAATTTTAAAAACTAAATCACTCTACCTAAAATATGTCTATTTTTTGCAACTTGTTCATTATGCTTTTGAATTGAAGTTTTGACCGCCGAATCAATATGTGCAGCAATGTTCACAGTTCCAAAAGTTTTAAATTTGCAAGCATTTTCCAAATGCAGTGCGCTTTCTTCGTGTTTTTCCAAATGCAGTGCGCTTTCTTCGTGTTTCTTTATCCTTTCACTCAAATGTTTCAGATCCTTACAGCCCACTGTCGTCCACAATCCCTCACCACCAAATAATAAACAATAAGAGCAAAATAAGCTACGTTTTTCTTCACTCACAGTCAACCATGATTTTTTTCTGAAACCACGAATTACAGAAAGTTCGTTTCTTCTTTCCATCAATTTGTGTAAATGAGAAATCACTCGGTTGATGAGCTCCTAACCGTTTAATGTCAATTTTTTCTTCAAGTCTCAGTGAAGAAAACGGTAAACGATGTAACGAATCCACTGTGTTCATCCTACAGCGCGCAGAACTCTCACGTGCACTTTGGAAACGGCGTGCTCAGACTGCCGTCATCTGATAAGGGCCCGCTGGTGCGGGCCCCTAGGACTGCTAAAATTAGCAAGCAGTGATCGCGCCCACTACGAAAGGGCGCTGACCTTGTAAAGGGAGTAGGGATACAGCTTTGGGGCCCACGCCAGCCGGGCCCCGTCAGGACTACTAACGCTATCTTTGAGTGCGGCAAGTAACTATGACCCTCCAATTCTTGGTAATTGTGACTTGGAATGAGTTCTGGGGACGAATTGTCGATCTTTACGAATAAACCATTCCAATAAAGTACTGCAGTTATCACAAAGAGATTACTGTAAGGATAAATAAACATTTTTGTGCGTTTATTATATATTGGGGGGGCCCGGCCCCGGTGGTCCCTGATTGCTGGTCACCCTGAGCCGGATGAAATTTGTCCCAGTAAACAATTGCTTTTACAACTTGGTAGTTCATATTTTCTATGAAGATTCGGTCTAATATTCTACAAAGATTGTTATTAATACAATTTATTTGCCCAAGATTTAAATAATTCATAGTGTTAGTAGGCTGTGTATTAGATTTTATCTCACATTGTGAAGCATTGATAAGTTCACAATCGATTCCTGGGTTAGTAATATTCCACTTTGTGTGAGGGAGATTGAAATCACCAAGGACACCAACTAATGGATGTGATTCGAAAACATTCTCAGGACAATTAGTGAAATTTAAATAGATATCAAATGAGTTCGATGGAAAGGAAACTGCATTGACTATAATATTTGACTGTCATTTATTGATACATACAAAGACATGTTTTACAAGTATATTATCTTTCTGAATACAACTACATATCAAATTTCAATGAGTTATGATCATATCTCCACCACCTCTCTTGGAACTGCTTGTCATGAAGATCTTACGGTGGGTGAAGTTGAGTTCAGCATCATTAATGTCCTGATGTAGCCAAGTTTCGCTGAGTACTATAAAATCAGTATCGTTGAACAAAGGTGTGGACTTGAGTGTTGATCATTTTGTCCTCAATTCATGGATGTTTTGGTAGTGTGAAATACTTGTATTTGACATAAACTAAAATTAATTTAAAAAAGTCAAATCAGGAAAACTAAATGAGAGGTAATTACCCATCATTTAGGGGAAAGGTGTATTCTGTGCATGTTTTCTTAATTCTGGGATCCCTACCCTAAACCCAAACAAGTTGAATTCTGAATACAGAAGGAAATGAACATTTTTTGGCAAGAATTGTTAATAAAATATTCGCTCCAATGTAATAAAATCTATTTTCAAAAGCAAATCAGCTATAGATTTGGGTTCTTATCTTTCATCGTGCCCTTCATAAAGGAATATACTTCCACCACAACAACATGGAGAACGATAATTTGAATAACTATATTTTCCACTGAACTCTAGAAGCACCTGCACAGATAATGAAGTTACATTCATGTCCAAGAGCAAAACAAGGGGCTATCTCAGCATTTTTTCAAGGGATCAAGGAAACTGGACAAAAAACCTGCTTGAGATATGGGAGTCATTGACCCCAGAAGTTGAGCTGCAGTACTTGTTACAGGTTTTTTAGAATTATTCATTCCAATTGGTAAATAATACATAAAATATTATTGTTAAAATTAATATTGATTTCTTTTTTGATGTTTGGTGTAGTCTCTAGTTGAATAGAAACAGTTATGCAGCAGAAAAGACTTTACTTGGGACTTTTGTATCAATTTTAATTATTGAATGTCATCTGGCAAAGTGTTGTAAAATAATGTTCATGTACTGTACATGAATTTTTTGTAGTGAGGTGTTGATATTGTCATCTGATGAATTTGATTACTACATCGAGTGTTATAGTTATAGACATCGGCGTTTGTTGAAAATATATTCCCACCCTTGAATAAGTCATTTTTTACTAAAACCACCTATTTGTAAATCAAGTGACAAGGAAATGGTAGCATTCCTACATTAATAAAAAGAGGCTTACAAGAATCACATGGGTGGGATTTGCTTATTATTCAGATTATTCTTTTTTGTAATCTAAATGTCTGGGAACTATAAGATGCATTTCCCCAAAATATTAAGCCATATCTCAGGCGGGAATGAATATTTGCGAAAAATACACAACGGGCAGTATGAAGGCTGACTGAATTTGAAAGAAATCTGAACGCGTAGCATAATGAACTTAATTTTGTGTTCAATTCATTTAAATGGACATTCTATTTGAGGTTTGACTAAATTGAGAGACTTAAAAATTTTGTTACCTCGTCAGTCAAGGGTACACTGTTCATTTTCAATGGAGTTCAGAATTGTTTATTTAAAATGGAAAACTGCCTTGAAACAGTTTTCTTTTTATCTACTATTAATGTGTTAGTATGGAACCAAATTGAAAACAAAAGTAGAGTAGTTGCTGTCATTAGTGCCAACAACAGGATCAATCAGAACAGGAACATCTCTCAAAGTCAGATTTTTTCAAAAATCCTTATACTGCAGACAATATATTTTTAATGTACCGTGCAGTTCATATCTTCACAAACATTAGGAACTGTCTGCTGCAAAAGAGCGACAACTTTAAATCATTTGCGTATCATGATTTTGTAAATGGTGAACAGAGAAGTGCACGCTTTGAGTTTCTGAGGCTCTTTCCCAAAGAAGAGTAAGTAACATTCACTTGTAAGAAGGCATATAAATTGAGTGATAAATCTCTGTACCCTTCAAACTTGGAGAGGCAAAAAGTTCATTTAGTAGATAATGCTTTTCATTCTTCCACAATTTTTGCTCTGAGGGTGAAATTAGAATGTTTAGAGGCAGCAGTTTCTTGAAATTATTCGTTGATGGTCGGATTTTGTAAATTCTAAGTCTTTTTAAAGGTAGTGACAAATTGAACGAATGGTCTGGTTGTGTATTTCCAGTATGGAAGATTGCAAAATCAAGTTCTACAAAGTTTTTTGCAGTGGGTAAAACAATGGAAATTTCTTTCTCTCTCTACAAAAACTGGACTCTTAGTTGACATGTTTTTTGCCCTGAAAGTTCTATTGAAAATTATAGTTAGCTTTACATCAATTGCATTTCCTGTATGTATTGTTAGGCAAACATCAGACTGACATCCTGGAAGGAAGACTTGGAGAATATAGATGTCTTTCTGGGTGTAATCAAATTATATCATTTCAAGTAGTAGATTCTGAGAAAAAAAAGAGATAGAGAAAAATTTTCAAGTTGGTGGGAAAGGTCATTTTGTCTGTGAAGGATATTTTAATCTCGTCTGTTAATGGAAGTTAATAGAGATAAATCAGTGATAAGTCTGTTTGCTTCTGTGTTCAGTACTGGATATCTTCAGATTTGTGAAAAAGATGAATCAGCGTATATTTATGTAGCAGGCTGTGCACATTCAATAAGTAAAAAGCTCAGTTGCTTACTATGTACTGATATATTACAGAATGTATATTACAGAATGAAACAGGGGCTTATATACAAGAAGAATATTTTGATTACCTTCTGAGGTGGATTATCTGTTCCCAGTGATCTTGTGAAGTGTATGTTATTTCATATGTACACACTGTTTCAACATTATAAGTGACAATGAACTAGAAATGAAATTTATTAAGTGTACTTCACAAAAAATGATCCTGATAGAGTTGACAATGCAGAGTTTAGACTGTAATAAATCAATGAATTATATTTCTAGTTTTGTATGTGGTAATGATGTAAGAAAGATAATTAGCAATCTGGCTTTTGTGTTTGCTAATGTCATTTTAAATAACTTCACAAAGTATGTGAATGATTGCCAGAAAAGTGAGAATAAGAAAAGAAAATTGCAAACTTATCAGTAATAAAAAATTTCCTTTCATCATTAAATCGTTTTTTAATTTCTACACCCACATTCTCTCACTTTTTGTTAAATTATATCATTCTTTATATGCCATGTTCATTTATGGTGTATTTGAAAAAAAAATAATTCAGATTAATTAGGTTTTAAGAAAAAACTTAATAAAACAATAGTTACGGAATTTTTTAAATGCAGCTCTGGCCAAATAATAACTCATATCTCACAGTCTATAGCACTGCGTGAGCTGGCTACCGATTCACTTCTTGGACTCTCGGCGACATTGGCATGAGCCATCTAAAGCCAGCAGTGCACAAAAACCAATCGCAACCAAACTATATCCATAATTAAAAGCTAATTAAATGCTCTATTCCCGAATTTTAGGCTCTTCTGGATTTCCCAAAATCCTGGGCACTGCTAGCTTTAGACTAAAGCTAGCAGTGCATACCTAGAAAATTCATCTCAAAATCTATTTAAAAATTAAACCCCGCCCAAAATTTTAGGTTAATTTGAGTCTCTAGGAAAAAATCATTCTGGCATTCATATTCCAAAAATCAGGGCTGTACAAAGAGAAACGGTTAACACATTCATATGGGTAAAAATACACCAAAATAAAAAAAAACTCAGAAATAATAATAATAACAATAATATTAATAACAATAACAACAATAACAATAATTAAAATAAAAACAATTTTTTTTTTTTTTTCAAAATTCATGTAGTATTATGTAATTAGTGTAGGGATCGCAGAATTTTGAAAATGTGCACAGAATTCACTTCTCCCCACAGCACGTCATATGCAGTTTCAACTGTTTTTTTGACGTAAAAAAATAAATAACAGTAATTACAATAACAACAATAACGATCATTACAATAACAATAATACTAATATTTATTCCCAACTTGTTTTACAGAGATAATGTATATTGTTGTTTCTTGGAATTACTAACCATCGATAGCCAGTTGTGATGGTTAGCAATACTGCATTTATAATTTATTATCTGTCTACTTCTACATAGTATTTTTTTATGGGTGGCGTGTTTTTGTTACAATATTCTTTAAATATGAAACCCTGCCATGAATTTAAGGCTAATTTGAGGCTCTAGGCAAAAAAATTATTCTGGCATTTATATTCCAAAACTCAGGTCTGTTCAAAGAGAAGCAATTAATGTACTATTGTAATCCATCTCTTTAGTCACCATATGTACAAGACAAATGTACTTAAAGTGCATCTTAGTGAACAACCACGTGGAGCCATGCGTTGCTGTTCACACGAGGACAAGCATCGTCAGTTCTTCATTGCAACTATAAGCCATCTTTTACTCTATGTAAATTAATGCAAGTGTCATCAATGCTTCATCAAGGTATGATAACAATTTTAAGTTTATTTGCAGATACCTACAAACTGAGTTGTACTGTTAAACTGTCTGCAATCCATAGTCTTCATGGACAATTGCCATCTTACATTACTATTTATTTATTTTTTAAATGTACTAATGAGATTTCTATTACAAGTTCTATGAATAATCTAAAACACAAGAAGCTGTGATTTCTTATATAGCCGAGTTCAATATCACTTTGTCTAACTCAAATGACGTTTACAAGCAATTATTCAACATATAATTTAACTTCCAGCAAATTAACAGAAAAAAAACATTTGCTGTTTCACATGTATTACCTTTGATTGCTTGTATGTTAATTTTATCACAATTATTTGTCGTACATGTCACATTTGACTAGAATATTTAGTGATTACTCACTGCTTGATTTAATAGATTCTTTATTCATTTAGTACATTCGCTATTTCACATTTATTGCTTTTGATTGCTTGTATGTTAATTTTTCCATCTTAATAATTATTTACATGGTTCACATTCGACATGAAGGTTTAATAATTATTCCAGGCTTTATTTAATGGATTCTTTTCTTTATTTAAGTGCTTCCTTTTCTTCTTCTTTTGTAATTGTAAAGGGTATAATTTGTATTGTAATTTGCATCATACATGAAATTGCAACAGTTTTTCTCCTACAAGTTTTTCTGTTCAATTTACTTTATTTCTTAAACATTATTTTTTATTTTCTCAGCTTTGTTTTGAACATACTTCATTTCTCCCAATACGTGTTCTTTGCAATTCCCTCCAATTTTTTTTTTTTATTCAATGCAGATCACGTGTAACAGGCTGAATAACTAGTAAATTCTCTGGTCCCCCAAAAGATTGTATGTGTGCATCCACAGAGACCATGTACATTTAGGGCAGGTTAGTAGGCTACTAGACATGCATGCCAACTTATCAATTAATTCACCGCTCATTGACACAGAGAGGCAACATGTTTGTTCGGGCCGGATCTTTCGAACCAGCCACGTATGTTGCAATTTCAAATGCGTTCTAGTATGTGACAATATTTCAGCTAGTGTAAGGAGGAACCAGGAAAATGTTGAATGGATTTGGGCGACACTTGGGGCCGGTTTCACCAATGCTTGTTAACACGCTAAGTAGACGTTAGGAGATTTTAACGGTCCGTTAGAAAAAATACGTGTTTCACCAAACTTAAACGCTTGTTAACTTTCCGCTAAAGTTAACGCACGATCTCAGCTCCGTTAGCAGCACTTACCGCCTGGTTAAGCTGATTGCAGTGCAGCGTGGTTCAGTACCGTTCAGTTCGAACACACAGCAGAGAAAAATGGAAAGCTCAGCAATATATATATTGGAAGACGGCGATATTTTAGAAATCTTGGAAATGTCTGTGCGCCCGCGTGTATGCAGGGACTTTTCAACCAGATTCAGTGGTACCAAACAATCGACACTAGAAGTCCTGGAATTTAATTGAGCAAGATCTGGAGTTTTCATCAAACAGGTCCGGAAATATTACATGTAATAGTTACATACCATTTGTCACAACCAAACCATATAAGTAACAGTTTTGCATGCACATTGAAAACTTTATTATATAACCTTCATGAATGCCAATTAGGTTATGAATGGTTTCGTTCATTACGTACATTACACATGCAATTGTGTCACTATCCATTCTTATCAGATGATAGGCTACAGTTTTCTTCAGACACAAGTCATTCCAAAAATTTTAGAAACTATATCACAAAATCATAAAGTTCAAAGTATGATATGAATTAATTACATAATATTATAATTAAGTTCATTATTTATTAAAAATAATAACTCATTATTAGAAATTTGTTCCAATTTATATTCATTTCCAGGAACGAGTCAATCGCACCAATTAACCTGTAACTTATGACTCTACGTTATTTTGCAACTAGCAGCTACCAGCAGGTTATAGATGACTATATTGGACCAGCAAATCTACGGCAAACCGTATTGTCCATAGAGTTAGCTGCGCCTTGGCTAGACTGTTGCTTTATTCTCTGTAAGCAGAATAAATATACTCACCACAGAGTTTCCAGTTCACGGCCTTCTAAAAACAAATACGCATTTTGTACACCCATTAAAGTTAACTGGCGATTAACTAACTGAAGCCGCGGAAGCGTTGGTGAAACGGAACATTCTGGGGAAATACATCTTATAGCTCCCAGACTTTTAGATTACAAAAACGAATTGTACGAATAATAACCAAATCCCACCCACGTCATTCTTATAAGCCTCTCTTCATTAATCTAGGAATTTTACCATTACCTTGTCTGTTGATTTACGAATCAGTGGTTTTTGTCAAAAATGACTTGCTTAAGGGCGGGAATATATTTTCAGAAAATGCCGAAGTCTATTACTATAACACTCGACATAGAAATATTCATCAGGTGACAGTATCAACAGTTCATTACAAAAAATTCACATACAATACATGTACATTATTTTACAACACTTTGCCAGACGACATTAAACGATTAAATTCAATAGAAACGTTTAAATACAAAGTGAAATCGTTTCTGCTGCATAACTGTTTCTATACAATTAGAGACTATACTGAGCATCACAAGAAAAGTAACATTAATTTTAACAATGATACATAATGAATTATTTACCATTTGGACTGTATAAATGTGTATAAACAACGTGTAACAAGTATTGTACTGCAGCCTCCGGATTAATGACCCCCATCTCGATCAGGTTTTTCGAGTTTCCCTGATCCATTGAGCAAATGCTGAGATGGCCCTTTTGCTTCTGGACATAAACGTAACTTCATTATCTGTGCACTTCTTCTAGAATTCATTGGGAAATATAGTTATTCAAATTATTGTTTCCATGTTGTTGCGGCAGGAAGAATTATTCCTTGACGAACGACATCATGGATAAGAGCCCAAAATTTATTGCTCATTTATCCTTCAAAAAAAGATTTTATTACATGAGAGCTTTTTTTTAATATTCAAAATTTATGTAGTATATGACTCAGTGTAGGGATCACAGAATTGTGAAAATGTGCACAGAATTCACTTCTCCCCATAGCACGTCATACGCAGTTTCAAATGTTTTTTGACGCAAAATAAATAAAAACAAATCTTAACGGAGACGTTAATTTTAACGACTCGTTTACTAACGTCACGTTAGGTGTATGTTGGTGAAACCAGGCCTTAACGACAGAACGAGGCAAATCACCGACGCGTCTGATTTCAACGCACGAGCCACGGACCTTGAACGCCGAACCAGTTCACCGTATTCGAGCATTCCAAGAAGTCACGAACAAATTATAACGATGGTAGCGTGAATCAATGAACCGCCGGCAATTATTTGCATTTGTATGTTCTTTCCGTTAGAAAAACGGGTCGAATTTCTAACAGCGTTTCAACTCAAAGTTATATCAAAGATTTCGTTACATTTTATAACTAGTGCTGCGACGTACAGTCGAGGTCATAACGCCAGGGGGCTTGTGCAGTACCGTAGATGACGTTAGCTGATACCTGGTGATATCAATGGTGAACTTATATAATTTTTGTAAAGAAACCTTGCTCTAGAAAAGAAACGAACTGAAAATTAAATGTTCGATTAGTTACATACTTTAGATCCCTGCTCAATAAATCGGATTCAGAGAACTGGTTCATGAATTGAAAAATGTAAAATTCATTACTTTTATTGAATTTAATGGTTGTAAATTGTTGTTCTTTATAAAGTTCTTACACGAACGGAAAGAACTATAGATTTCTTGTATGTATATTAGGTCATAATTTTCGTCTGCGAAACGGTCATAATTTCTCCAAAAAATGTGAATTAAAATTTAACAAAACGTTAATTTACGTACAAACTATTGTATTGAGGAGAAATGTCAGAGAGTTAACACAAATTAACTTAATAAAATAAACATTCTCAACAAAAACAAATTAATATTTAATTATTCAAGTTACAGCTTTGTCAATATTATTAAAGTGCGTTTTGATAGAAGTATATTTTCTCTAGCGTCCGCAATGTTAATGTGTAATATTGAAACAATTTTTAAAAACATAATTTTAATTATGTTTTTGTATAAGTAAATTTGTGTGTTTTGCACCGTATCTTCTCTTTTCCCGCCTTTAAACTTATCATTTAAAAGATTGATACTTTTTCTATGCGAACTACAAACTGCACAAATCGCCTTTAAGATCACAAGACTGTCGAAATTAGCGCCATTCGCTAACGTGTTCGTAGGTACAAATTAAAATGTTCAACCGTGTCCCGAACCTCTCCGTTCCGAGCGAATGCGAGAAAATATATATAATCACATTAATAATGAGAGAAAGTGTACAAACGTGTATATAGATTTTAGAAAAGCATTTGACGTGGTAGATCACAAAATTCTTCTCTCAAAATTGGAGAATATAGGAATAAGAGGTGTAGCCTTAGAATGGTTTAATCAGATCTTCTCTGAACGGGGAAAAATAGTCAAACTAGGTAACTGTCACAGTAATTCAGGCATAGTCGAAAAAGGCGTGTCACAAGGATCTGTGTTATCAACGATCCTTTTTATCATATTCATTAATCACCTCTTAAAAATTCAGTTCTCAGGGAAATAACAGCTTTCGCTGACACCGTTGCTTTTACTTTTTCTCACAATGACGAACAACAACTTTGGAATGATATTGAAGACAGTCTTATGATTCTAAAAAAATGGTGCAGCAGTAACAAAATGAGTGTTAATGTCAGAAAAACTAAATACATGAATATGGGTTTTGCTGATTTTAATTTTAAATATAATATTAAGGTCCATGATCTTAATTGTATTCAAAAGCTGACATGCAAATGTGAAACAATTAAAAAAGTTAACTATTTCAAATACTTAGGAATAATAAGAGATAATATAATGACTTGGAAAAATCATATAATAAGCATACAAAAATATTTAAGGGAAAATATAAGAAAATTCTATTATCTACGAAATTTTTGCGTTATACATACACTTAGAATTCTATATTACGTACTAATTAATTCAAAACTGCAATATGGAATTAAATATGGGGAGGCACATTCAAGACATATTAAGAAACTAAGAATAAGTCAAAACAAATTTATCCGTATTATCTATAAAAAATATAAGATTGATTCTTTACTCCCTCTTCATAAACAACTAAATATTTTACCATTACATCTTTTTTGTATATAAAGTACTACAAATATTTTGTCAAAAGCGGAAATAATTTAACCGAGAGAATATTTCACAAATACAGTACACGTAGTAAAGGCACTAATTAAATTAAAAAGCCCAAAAGCCATAAATCTCTAATATCAAGAACCTTGGTGTTCATTGGGCCTCAAATATATAATCAATTACCACTAGCTCTGAAAAATAGTAAGTCCTTAAATATTTTCAAACACAAGATAAAGATTTGGATTTTAAAACATGGTGATAATGATATAAACAAGTTAACTGAAATATTACAATAAAAATGTTTTGCTGTAAAAATTAAATATAAATTTATTTATGGAAATATATATTTTGTCTAAGGAAATATACCTATTGCATCTCCGTAAATTTTCACATATTGTATGATTTAAAGCTAGGTTTTTTATTTTGTATATTCACAAAAACTTAGATTGTAAATGTTAAAAAATAAGAATATTGTTAAAAAATACGTCATACATAAAAATACTCTGTAGAAGTAGACAGATAATAAATTATAAATTCAGTATTGCTAACCATCACAACTAACTCACAGCTGGTTAGTAATTCCAAGAAACAACAATGTACATTATCTCTGTAAAACAAGTTGGGAATATACATTAATTATTATCATTATCTTCTTCTTCTTCTTCTTCTTCTTCTTCTTATTATTATTATTATTATTATTATTATTATTATTATTATTATTATTATTATTATTATTATTATTATATTATGTGTTCGCTGGGCGCCTGCATTCTTTTACACGGAATGAACATCCCGAGCGAACGTTCGCTCGCTTCCGCCAGCCGATCTCGTCCGGACGACACGATTCTCTCGGGTGTCCCGTTTCCACCGGCCGAGCGAACGAAGAATTGTTCGTTCGCGCAATGTAAACGCACCTTAAAACTCGATTTTGTTTCCTCAAACCACACCATCACTTCCGCGCGCTGCTGTGGATTGGCCATTTTCAATTTATATGATCGTCACGCATCCTGGTGGTAATAATGGAACTTTTACCGTGGGAATATAAATTAATACTTTTGCTCTAGCACATTGTGGAATTTCATTATCGGCTTTATGATTATCATTGTCTCCTTACTTCTCTGGAAATGTGGAAGCTCTTTTCTCAGTACTTTTGAGTGTAATTGTGAAAAACCAATATTTTGTCAGTCAGACTCACGTCGTTTCATTCTTGGAACCAGGTGGGGTCGAAACAGAAAAAAAAAAGTTTTATTGAAACAAAAAATCCCATTTATTTAAAGTAAATTAATCTATGTATTAATATCAACTCACCACATTTTTAGTAAAATCAAGTGAATAATAAATTATGTACATAAAAACATTGCTCAACTTCAAATATCAATAAACCACTATAAATGTCCAAAGAAGGAATACCAATCTAGCAATATTAATCAGAATTTCACATTTATAATCCCTGAGAATTGTAAATGAATCACACACTCTCTGGATAATGAATTAAGTCATGAATAGATTTCAAGTGAAAAAATAGATATAATATAAAACAAAATATGTCAAATTGAACAGCTGATGCAAAAATCTTAAATAATATTGGAAATACAGTCATGAAATTCAATTTTATTTTGTACACACAAGAATTGCAGTTACTCACCAAACTCAAGTTAAAGGGACAAAGAATTTATGGCACAGACCTTTTAAAATACGGATAACAGTGTCACGATTCCAATGAACACGAAGTTGCCTAGACTTGTATACTTAGATGCATTATTTTTGACGTGATCTTTCTTATTTCTAGCTAATTCATGTTCACGTTCCTGCAGTGCTGTAGTGAGGGCCTTATTTATTGCACGCAAGAGAGGAAATTTGCTATAGCCAGTTGTCTTCTCACACGCACCTATAAAGTCATCAGTATCCAATGACCAAACCATCATTCCAGCGATATTTTTCTTCATTCCAAAACGAACCTGTGTAACAAAAAGAAAGAAATGTGAATGTAGTCAATTGGAAAATTCGACTTATTGTAAAGAGCACCAACATTTAGCAAAGAGCCGGGTGAATTCGATAATCGGTTTTAGCAATATTAGGCCGACAAATTTGAGGTTCACTGCAATGATTTCGGACACCAATGGGATAATGTAAACTGGTTTTCTTAAACAACCTTGTTGTATCCAGGAATCATTGAAAAAAATTAAGATAACAACTACATGGAGATAACATGTTCAACCAACCAAGTAACCCACCAAGTCTGGTATTTGTGTTATCGGCAGTGTGTCACTCAATACTTTGCGTAATACCGACTTCTTACATGAAAAACTCACATAAAAAAGAAATATCATTTCTTGAGATAAGTGTCCTCATAGGTCATCTTCAGCTATAACTCATTTGTGTCGATTGTTCTTAATGTATGGCGAACTGTTAAATTCTTAACGAACGTCGGTCGTTAAGCGTGGTCTCTCGTGGCGATGTAACAGTACAGTATAACGAACAAAGTTTTAAATTGCTTGTGGGAAACTGACAACCATGTACATATCTACAAACTTTTAGTATAAGTCACTGGCAACAACAAATATATATATAGCCAAAAAATACTGTAAATATGTTAAATGTTCTCAAGATAGTTTCATAATTAAAACGTATAATGTTTCATACTAAGATTAGTTTACATAATCTATCATCGCTGCTGGAACAACTAATGATTCGATAATACAACACGTACTAATTTGGACGAAAAATTACAAACCAAATTAAATGACATGGATTTTCACGGATATGGATTGTCCAATTGTTAACCAACAAAATGCACAATTCATTCTATTTCTTTCATTTTCACCATTCATTCCGACTGTATCACTCATTGCATCACTAATCGCAACAAAATTGTTAAACTGTCATGAGTGTAGTGTCTAATTTTATAGCTAAGTCGGTTACTGCAACTGACAATAACAAAGTCCCGCGCTAAAATTCCGGGGGGATCAATTATTTTCCTTTGTGACGATCCATTTTGAGTATTAAAATGTGTTGAATAAACATTGTTGCATCTTGTTTGTTATTATCACCAAATTTTTGAAAAAAAAACAATAGAGCAAAATGATGTTTATTTCATCTCAGAGTACATTTTGCACTACCTCTACCAAAAGTTTAAAGAAAAAAATTGGAGGCTTTTTGAGAAAACCTTGTTTTTGTTATTTTTTAAAATTGCATATATTGTGCACAATATTACGCGAAAACTATTAAAATTTTCCAAAAGATATTAATAACCTCAATGAAACAACTAATTATGGAGAACAAATTTTATTTGAAGGAAAAATCTCTATCTTCAATTTCGTAGTTGTAGAAAGGCGCCGACAAAAATCCATACTTCAATACTTGCAATTTTCGAAAATTCAGAGTTAACCATGAAAAGCGAACCTATGCCATCTTCATAAGTGTATGTTCTTTATGTGGAGCCATTTTTGAGAACATTTTGAAAATGTCCGTGGGGCTTTATGTAAAGTACACCCAAATTTTGAAGAATGTTTTTCAAAATTGCAGCGCCTCTGTTGGAGCCACCTTGATCGGGGAATATCCATTTTGGAAAAAATCCTACGTATGGTTTAGGCGCTAGTGGTGTTCACAGACGGACGGACGTTTTGAGAAAAAACCCTTTTCGGTACCAGGGGAACCTACAATTTCCGTTGAATTCTCGAAATCGATTTTCCGAAGCATTGCGTAAATTTCTCTACATGTACGTGTACGAGAAAGTAAAAACGAAGCCATCCCTGATTCACTACCCGAGATTATCGATGCGTGCAATAAAGATTCGTATCCCTACAATATTTTACTCACCATTTTGGTTACACTACCAGTCAGTGTCGCAACAGAAAAACGCTCTTTTTCGATTCTTCGACGTTTAAAAACTTGTCTTAGGGTTACAATGAAAGACGATAGGCTTACTTGTCTTGCCATTATTGCATATTCATCGAGATATAGATCTTAATATTGTTTCCGTGCAAATACGATTCGCGAAAAACAACCGGACTCGATTGGAATGTGTGCTGTAACATTATCAAAACAAAAGTAACATGATTGATACTTAATTTGTGATAACTGATGTGATTATTGGTATATTGAATTTCTAATATATCTAAAATATAATTAACTCCACCAGATATACGTATAACATACGTCAAATATACGTTATTACATTCTGTACACCCCTCCCTTTCCCCCCAAAAAATTGCAATCGAGTCTTAACCTGCCCCCGTCCCCCAACAAAAAGAGAAGTCTGTATCCGTGCCTGTTATTGAAAGTTATGTAGTGCTGCGGCAAAAACGGCGATTGTTCGACAGAAAAACTCGTATTGTGGGACCCTGATACAGAGAAAGAAGACTGGTAATATAAAGCAAATTACTCCCTCTAACACGTTACATAGTCAGATTTCAGAAATTGTGGGTCCTTGAAAACGAAAACTTTTTTTCTTTTTCAAAACGTATGTCCGTCCGCCTGTCGTATCTGAACAACACTAGCCTGTCACTCTAACTTCACTCCAAGCTCTGAGATTTTGAAAAACATTCATTAAATTTTGGTATAATTACCTGAAGCCCCATGCGACATTTTCAGAAATATCTCAAAAATTGGCTTCAATTTTTTTTCTTTAAATTTCTGATAAGAACAGAGTATAATGCACTTATAAAAGTGGCATAGGTCCGAGTTTTATTGTTAACTCTGAATTTTTGAAAATTGCAAAAGTTTGACATTTTTTCGGCGTTTTCCTACAACTACAAAATTTAAGATATAGATTTTTTCTTCCAATAAAACTTGTTCTCCAGAATTAGTTCTTTCATTAAGATCCTGTACATTTTTTGAAAATGTTTGTAGTTTTCGCGAATTATTGAGTGAAATATTAAAAAATAAGAAAAACAAGATTTTTTAAAAATTAAACTCCAAATTTTTCTTTAACTTTTGGTAGGAATTGTGCTAAATGTTGTGTACAAAATGACATTAAGGCCATTTTGCTCTATTGATTTTTCTTTTTCAAAATACACAAATGTAATTTTTTGACTTGGTTCTCACGTCGTTGATATTTACAGTTGATTGATTGAGTTTAAGGGCGCTTCAACGGCTAAGGTCATTTGCGCCCGTGACAAATTATATTTAACTTCAGTGCACAATATTGCAGTGCCAAGCTAAAAAAGGAAAATTAAAATCTTTAAATAGAAAGCAAAGTAAAACTGAAAAGGAACGTATCCTAATAAAAAGGTTTGTCAGAAAAATGCCGGATAGTTTGTTTTTTTTAAATCTCGGGCTAAAAGCCGAGCAAAGGCACTATCATCTTCTCTCAGATAAGGCTGTACAAGCCAGTCTCGCAAAAAGCCAAAAAGCTTGCAGAGAGAAGATTCGTCATTTCTAAGAATCTCCGCTAGGGAGCTAGCAAGGTGATGCCTTCGACGGCTCTCTCTTATCATAACACAGTGCAAGAGAACATGCTCCACGGTAAGATCTATTTTGCAGTATTCGCATATAGAGGGTGGCTCCCCGTAGAGGAGATAACCATGGAAAAATGGCAGTGACCAAACCGGAGGCGTGTTAAAATGATCTCGCGCTGAGTGTCACGAGATGAGGAAGACCAAGGATTTATGGAATCCTTTATTCTCGTTAGCTTAAAATCTGAGTTACGCCACTCTGTTTGCTATTCACTGCGGATAGAGCGTTTTATAAAGAGCTTAGCGTCTTCCGTGGGGACTGTGAAGATGTCTAATTCTCTTTTCTTCATGGAAGACTTAGTCGCCTGGTCAGCTATTTCATTTCCTCTTATTCCCACGTGTCCAGGGGCCCAACAAAAGACTAAAATATAGTGGCGGACCAATAGACGATGAATTTGCTGTTGGATGGTCATTGTCAGTGGTTCACAAGACGGGAAGGAGGAGATGGATTCAAGAGAGCTTTTGGAATTACTGCAGATCACTACTTTCTTTAGTGACATCGATCCAGCATATTTAAGTGCCTCCAAGAGCGAATACTTCTCTGCGGTATAGACACTGCACGAAGAATCTAATCGCAAACCTCACGTGGCTCTGCTGCAATAGAAGGCTTGCCATTTTGCCATCGGTGTCAATGAAGTAATAGCCAGGATAAGTAGATTTTATCGCCTCAAATTCTGATAAGAATGTACTGAGGAGAGTTAAGGATTTAGGAAGGATAGACACTCTAACATCTATTATCGGCCGGTGTAGTTTCCAAGGGGAAACAAGGTTTCAGGGTGGGGGGGGTTACAGGGTTGGGTAGTTTTACATTAAGCTTCTGTAAAAGCATACGGAAACGGACTCCCAGAGGATAAGGTAACGATGGTCTAAGTGCATATGAAGTCAAGTGGGTTGGATGGAGGATTGCTTGACGCGAGGGAGTATCAACACTGGACAATTTCGCGCCATAGGAGGCAATCAGAATATCCCGCCTTCGCCTCAGGGATAGTTCTCCAGCCTCGGAAAAGAGGCATTCGATGCAACTCGTGCGGTAGGCGCCTGTACTAATTCTTATGCCAGCATTGTGTATGGTATTTAATGGCCGGAGGGTTGATGGAGATGCTGACCCATACACCATGCATCCGTAATCCAAGATAGGGCGGATGAGAGTTCTATGCAAACGCAGAAGACAAACGCGGTCTGCGCCCCAAGAGCTACCAGTAAGAGTGCGAAGGAGATTCATAGGTGATACACATCGGCCCTGTAGTTTACGGATGTGTTTTCGCCAGGTTAGACTCTTGTCGAATCTGAGCCCAAGGAAAGTTGCGGATTAAACGAATTGAAGCTGCTGTCCTCCAAGAAAAAGGTCGGGGTGATTATGGAGGTGATGGATTCTGCAAAAGTGCATGCAAGTGGTTTTTGAGGAAGAGAACTTGAATCCTGTTTCATCGCTTCATTCCTGCAGTTTGTTGAGCACAAGTTGTAGCTGCCTCTCAATAACTTGCACGCTCTTGCAGGAACAAAAAATTACGAAGTCGTCAACGAACAGTAATGCCTTCACAGGCTCCCGGATAACTGATGCAATACTATTGATAGCAATGGCAAACAGAGTGACGCTCAAAATTGATCCTTGGGGAACACCGTTTTCTAACTGGTGACTAGAGGATAACACGTCGCCAAGGCGGACGCGGAAAGATCTTGATGAAAGAAAACCTACTAGAAACAAAGGGAGCCGTCCCCTAAGGCCCCAAGTATGCAAGGTGCGAAGAATACCGTACCTCCAGGTGGTGTCATACGCTTTCTCTATATCAAAGAAAATTGCTATAGGTGCTGACGTAGCACGAAAGTGGAAATCTGCGTAGCGAGGGTGACTAAGTGGTCCATTGTCGACCTGTGCTTCCTGAAGCCACATTGGAGAGGTGTAAATAAGTTCATTTGTTCCAGGAGCCAGACCAGACGCGTATTTACCATTCGCTCTAAAAGCTTGCGCACACACCTTGTGAGTGAGATTGAGCGGTAACTTGAGGGGGTTGTTCTATCCTTTCCTTCTTTAGGGATTGGGAGAACAATGACCTCACGCCAAATTCTTGGTACTGCGTGTTCAGCCCAAATCTTGGTGAAAATGCGGAGGAGAAAGGAACGAGTGTTTTTCAACATTTGGATATTGTGGCGGCACGATATTATTATTATTATGATGTACAAGAGGAAAAGTATTTGTGAACCAGAGAACTGCGTGTCAGGACACGCCGGCGCCCGCCACCGCCCCTCCACCCCGCGACCGCCGCTGGGAGGTCCCCTCCGAAATCGCCCGTCCCTAAAGGGATTTACGACCCACAGCTGCGCGTCCACGAGGCCCCCCTTCTTATGAATGCCTCACTGTTTTCGGAGCTGAAAATTCCCCGCAGGTGAACCCCCGACTGGGAAGTACAGGCCCATTTATTAACTTTGTTTGTTGAAAAGAGTGTTATGAAAACGTCTATTGCATAAGTGCACACGCTTGGAGATAGAGTGAGAGGGAAAAGGTCGAATTGACGGAAAGTTTTAGGGAATCGTGACATCTGATTGGTGAAGTATTAGCTACGACGCCATAGGTTTAGGCCAATCAGAGCACAAATGACGGGGGAAGGGGTAATTTCAAGAGTCAGTATGTAATTTGGGGAGGGGGAACCAAAGGGCACGCACGTACGGAGCCAAAACCCAACAGGGGACTTCTGATCTAATTGTCGGGCAGGGAGCTTCGCACGAGGCTCGCGCACACACTCTTGACCTAATTTTCGGTCAGGGAGCTTCTCACGAGGCTCGCGCACAGTGAAGAGTGCTATCTAGGCTTCAGGCTGTTCCGCCGAGATTGTCGGTGTTTTGATGCGCGATCATCGCGCCACGGTGCGCAAAATGGCCCGTGATTATTTCGTCATCTTACGGAGCCACGCTGCCAACCGATACCTGATGCGGAGTCGCCGCTAAACGTCATCGAGAGGTGGAGACGGCCCCGACAATACGGGCTTCCTCTAGCAGACGCGGTCTGACGCTGCCCACCCTGCGACCGCCGCCTGTGCCGCGGTCCCGGCCGCCAAAAGCCGCCCTTCAACGAGCCTGCCGCCGCCAGCTGTTGAGGTCATCGACCCGAGGGAATCCCGCCGCTGGAGCGCTGGTTTCTCTCGCCATCAGGCAAAGTAAACCTACGCACGGGTTGCTCTTCAAGCGTTTTGGACTTTTAAATAAAAGAAAATTAAGTACAAAACTTCTCGCATGTAAGCGTTGCCGCGCATTGGCTATTGTGATTAGGAATAAGGACTCCATTTGTAAATTAATTATATTTCATTTAATCTTATCTTTTTTTATGAGCTCATTAGGCAGGACCAATTCAACTTCAAATTCTAAATGTAACTTCTCTGACACCTGTCAGAAATAAAGCCCACATTTATTTATCTAGCACTACTTCAATTTGATTAAGACCATTCTCATCAACTTCCTTCCACCATCCAATTAATCGATTGAGCTACGCCCGGGCCGGCGTCAATCACATCTAGAGCAAGGAAGCGGCGTCGTAACAATATGTATCTGGTCTGGTCCTGGAGTACAATCTTTCGCACAAGCGAGAACACAGGAGAGTTCGTCCATGGAGAAAAAGGCATTGTAATCTTCCTCCACGCGACTCGAGAAGTCTAATTTACAGTTTTCCATTTTTCTTTTCGTGTTTTGAAAGCCAGAAGGATAGTGTACGGAGCTGGAGATTTGTTCGTATTGAGAGGCCATTTCTTCAGCAATTTCTTCTGGAGAGGTTAGGAGATTGTCATTTACCATAAGCCCTGAGATAAACGGCGAAGGGAGTCTTCCACCGATCTGCCGGACCTTTCTCCACACCAGTTTAGATGAACGGCAAGAGAGTGACGAGATGTAAGCTCTCCAGGACGCAGCCTTACTTTCCCGTATCGTTATTCTAGCTCTGGCTCGGGATCTTTTATAATTTGTTAGGTTTTCGATGGTTGGGAAGCTACTAAGTTTTGCCAATGCCCTCTTCCGATCACGGACCACGGTGGCACAACCAGCGTTCCACCATGGCACAGGGGGATGTCGTGCATGGTCCGACCATTTCTGGATGGCAAATGAGGCCGCATTGGCGTTATTAAAATGGGCACCATAGCATCGATGTCGTTAGAGCAGTTTTCCGATATTCTTAATTCTTTCTTGAAGGTTTCCCACTCAGCTCGGTGGATTAGCAAGCGAGGAGGGCGGGCAACGTTCAGATCGGGAATATCGAGGTTGACCCGAATGGGAAAATGGTCACTGCCATGCAGGTCGCCAAGGACAGTCCACACGAAGATTGTAGAAACAGAGCACAGAGAGCTAGGTCCACGGACGAGAATGTGTTAGAAGCTACGGAAAAGTGTGTATTTTCGCCAGAATTTAGGAGAATTAAGTTTTGGTTATCTATGATATTTTCAAGTAAGCTGCCTCTCGTGCACGACTTTGAGCCACCCCAGGCAGGGTTGTGGGCGTTGAAGTCCCCCACAATAAAAGGTGCAGGCAGCTGAGAGAGCACTTCTTCCAGTCCTTTCTGTGACACAACATGTCCAGGCGGGATATGAAAGTTGCAAATGGTAACAGAAATAGTTGGGAAATTCACACGAACTCAAAATATCTGGAGAGTGGTTCGTATATTTCTTTACATACCAGAGAGTCTGAGATAAAAGTGGCGACTCCGCCATGGGCGCGGAGGCCATCGTCTACGTCTTGCCTGTAGCAACAAAAGACACGTAGGGAGAGGGAGTGCTTAGGACGGAGATGTGTTTCCTGCAGGCAAATAACCACGGGTCAATGCTTAGACATTAACTTTAATTCGTCCAAACGGGAACGAAAGCCATTTATGTTCCATGAGAGGAGAGCTATTGTTTCTAGTTCTTAGGTTTTATTTATTTTTTATTCTAGGGTGGGTTATGAATCGTTTTTTTTTCTTCTATTTCGTTCTCTGTTGGAGAGTAATGGGTTGGTTCATGCGGAGTTCGTCGTTCCCTGCAGAGTCATCTTGACTACTGCTAGAAAGAGTCGCATGTATCTGGATACTACGGTCCCTTGAGACAGGCGACCTAGATCTAGCAATAGGGCCTGTCGGCCTCGGCTTCTCTGGATGCGTTTGAGTGTTTGTTGAATTATTTATGCTTTTGGTTTCCGTTTGTGTTTAAGCCGATACAAGAGATTTGGAGTAGGTATCTCTTCCGGTGTCATCAAAGGACACCTGACAGGCAGCATCGCGTAAAGAGGAGGCTTTAGGCGTTTGGGTTTCAGAATTTACTTTATGTTGACCCACGGTGTCTGCGAAACTTCGGGCCATGTCTACGGGGTTTCGCGGCTGGTAACTGCGTCGTGCCTCTGGAAAGGAAAGTTTCTCAGAGACACTGATCTTCTGGATCTCTCTCTCTCTCTCTCTCTCTCTCTCTCTCTCTCTTAAGAAAATGGGGCACTGGTTAGAATTTGATGGATGTTTTTCACAACAGTTCAAGCACTTTGCCTCTGCGGAGCAGTTAGTCATTACAAGCCTCCCTTCCACAGTGCACGCAGACTGCGGCGCTCATGCAGCGAGGTTGCGTATGGCCAAACCTCTGGCCATTAAAGCAGCGCACAGTGTTTGGAACATACTGCCTGACACGGAGATTATAGAAGCTACAAGATATCTTCTCTGGTAGAGATGGACGATCGAAGGTCAGTATCAGAGTTGAGGTAGGAGTGAGTACCCCATTTACTCTCCGCTGAATCCTGTAAATCTCGGACACACCATATGGTTCGAAGAAAGCTTCTTCCGATTCGGTTGAGGAGTCTTCATGATTTACCACACCCTTGCAGAGATTTAAGATCGGGTGGGCGGACACATGCACCTGGAGGCCGGCTATTTCTTTGAGGTCAGCTGATCTGTTCGTCAGAGCGACATTCGAAAAGGATTGTGCCGTTTCTTTGACGAACCACCGACTGAAATTTGCCAAACTTTTCGATTTCCTTGGTAAGTTTAATCGGGTTGACACTCTTTATTGTTCCATTATCTTTTACATGATATGACGAGAAAACGGGGCTTAGTAGGTCTGTCAGATTCAATACAGAAAAAACTCTCAAGATTAAATGTTTCACCAACAAATCTCCTCTTCCTTATGGAAGAGGGCGGGGGGGGGGTAGGTTTTTTATCCATTAAGAGGATATCAGATTCGTTCCCGTGGTCCCCACCCACCATGGAGCCCAAGAAGGGGACACTCTATCGGAGTGCCAGGGTTGCCACGAGGATATAAGGGGGGGTTACCACAGCGCTGCACTGCCGTGGATCCCCCCGCTCACCCTGGAGTTCAGTACAGGACCTAGTCCAAGTCGGTTCATCGGGAGTCGGTTAGCTCCCGACCGCCCGTCTAGAGGAGTCCGTAGCCAAAGCAAGTGTATTGATACCTACAAGGAATGTTCCCCAATATACGTAAGAGCACGTATCCCTGGATTTCAAGAAAAAAGTTGCACGACGAGAGTAATTGGGAAACAGACAGGCCCTTCAACCGCCAGGACATACATTCCCTCCAACACGGGTCGCCATGCACGGTTAACACATGGGTGGGCGTTCAGCATACAGAGGGAGCCAGTGAAATAGAAGAGGGAGAAGAAAAGAGACAGGATGGTTTAGAAGAATGAGAATGTACAATGGGGAGAAGAAAAATGACTTGTGAAGGAAAGGAATACTTGAGAGCCCTCTTTGTATCTCCCCGTCAGGACGTGGACCAACCCACCACGACGGGAATATTTACAGTATCGGTAATACGTTCACATTATTGCATTTATGAGCACATATGCTTCAAATGATGTCTTATGAAATTTAACGAAAACTCAAAAGTTTTCTGTGAAAATCAGCTCAAATTTCCGCGTTTTCAGAAACGCTCAAATGCCATTTTCTCAAAAACAGCTCCATATTTTTTTCAATTTTTTTGTACGTATAGTGCAAAATGCACCGTTTAAAATGACATAAAAGTTATTTTGCTGCATTATTTTGTTTTTAAAAAAATTTACGCAAATGTAATTTTTTGAAATATCTCACTCGCCATTAATATTTACATTTCCAGCGATTTGTGTACTGTAATGATTTACGATCATCCAAGTCAATTATCATTTCCTTTAAATTAAAAAATGAAAAAAATACCAATAGAATGATATAAATTATATTCGAAGAGATAAATGACAGCAGCGCCGCGCACGAACATTTTTTTAAAATTAAATGATTGCGCGGAAGAAGGGGAAAGGGAAACGTGATACGAACATTTGGATAGAGTACTAGTTTTGAAACTGTTGTTTCAAACGATCATCAAAATCGGACCAGGGGTTCGATATATTTCGAGAATTTTAGTAATCGTGCATTTCGGCGGAATGAAAAAGAATATGTAGGCGCCATTGTTGCCGTGAAGAAAGTAATTGCAAATAGTGTTTTTTGTAAATATTAAGAGAACGTCTGAGCAAAACGGGTTAGAATTTGACAGAATAAAAAAGCAAAAATAATCGAAATTTTTGCAAGTAGTCCCGATTTTGGAGGACGCCTAGGAGGCGAGATAAAAATTAAGTGCTATATTTTCATTTAGAAAAATATACGAAACAAGAGACATATTGTTGTGACGCCATGAGAAGATAGCAAACGGTGACTTGGAATATTTAATTAAATAAGGCATTGAGTGGCGAATCAGACGATAGGTAATTATCGTAGGAATTTTGGACACGATGTAGAAGCAACCACAGGTCAGGAAAATGTTGACAAGTGAGAAGAATAAATATTTTTCGTTATGCTGTTCGGCGCAATAAGCGTGTGATCCGCTTTTGTTCGCCGCGAAAACATATAAGCTGGAAAACCATATAAGCTGGTAGTGACGCAGGAGCGTGTAGTAGGAGGCGCGTACGCGGAGATGCTACCTGGCGGTCCTCATGACAACTGAGTGCGCCGTGACGCGACATGACAGGAAGTTATAATGGAGAATTACTCCACAAGTGCGTAATGTAATGGAGGATTACTCCACAGCGCAAAGCGCTCAACGACCCTTAAGAGTCTAGGAGACGCGTTGCATTAAAATGGTAGACGCAACAAATTAAAAAAAACAAAAAAATAAACAAACAAGTATGCCAGTCAGTGAGAGAGATGAAGTTTTGCTCGGAGCGTGAACGCGAGATCCGTGTTAGAGGTTGCAAGAATTTTTAATTATTGTTACGAGTTTATAACTTAAATAACATTTTATTTATTTGACGGCGCGCGAACTTTGTAAAAAACGCGCACATAAATTGACAAACAGTGGCGATATAAGAGAGTTTTATTATCGCGATGTAAATATTTGTCGGACATTTTGCGTGTTGTGTTTAATAGCACGAATGCCAACGCTATTCTGGCTTGACATTAAAAGGGGGAATGCAAATGAAGTTTTCTCCGAAAATAACATGGTGTATCGGCGCGTAGTGATTTTGAACATTCGGCGGGAGTTGTAACGCGAGATAAGCCGAAACAGTCAAACTTGCGTGTGCTAATGCGAATTCCGTGGGTGAGGAAGAAAGTTTCGCGCGATGGTGATGTCCATGGAGATGACGGTGGCCGGAGCATAGCGGTCATTGTGCACTAATGGGGACGAGTTGGCAGCTGGCGACGAACGTGATTTGCGCCGCACACCGCGGTGCCGAACCAACATACAGGGAAGTGCAATAACTAATTTGTTTTGGTTACTACGAAGACACATTCATGTTGAAGACCAAGTAATGTTAAACTTGTATATATTGAGTCGATAAGGCAATAGTTCAGAATGCGCATTCGGTATGAATGAAATTTTTGTGTTTTTCAGGGTGAATGGTTTTTCTTTTAATTTTTGTGTCAATTGAATGTTTTTATGTTGTCATTGCAGGGTGTTTTTTGTTTACGTGCTTATTGTCATTGTTTAATGAAAGGAAAGGAATGAGTCAGTTAGCTACAAAAGAGAAGCGGATAGAATAAAGCACGATGAATACAGTTGTGTTTATCATTAAAACCTCTCAATGACGTGTTGTGATTTCTGGTAATTAGATGCTGACCCACGCGCGCGTTGCGCGAGTACCACGTTTCGGTCCCTATACAAGGGTCATAACAAGTTTACGCCCGCATAAATGTTTAGAATTATGAAAAGTTAGCTAGTAAACGGGCATAGTTAAGTATATAATAGAGGGAGGAGACGATTTTGTTACAGTGGCGCCCAACGTAAGGGGCGTGAATAAACGGGGACTAGTTTTATCGTTCTGAGCGTAGGGTAGCAAGTGGGTCAGTCACAACACTAAGGTAAAAGGTATTTGCAAAATTTTTGGTCGCTATGGAGACACGTAGAGGAAAAATAAGTGTGCAGGACACGTCGGATTCAGAAACAATTTCTGCTCGCGACGAGAGCGATGACTACCAACGGTTAGACGAGTTAGAAGTAGAATGGGAGGGGAACATCGCGGTTCACACGCGGGGGCAGCTGTGGGCCAGGCGACAGGAAGAGGCCCCGATCGAGGAACAATGCGCGACGGAACCCAGCCTTTCTACGTTATGTCTTCTAGCTGAAATGAATACCAATTTGCAAAGATAGATGGGGGAAAACGAAGAACGTAGTACCTGGTGGGAAAAAATTTGCAAAAACAGATGGGGGAAATGAAAGCCGACAACGAAGAACGTAGTGCCAGGCTGGAAAATAACTTGCTAGGCAGGATAGAAAGTAACTTGCAAGGCAAAGTCGAGGAGGTTGCGGAACAAACCGTGGATTAAACTACACGCTGGGTAAGTTACAAAGTGAGCTGCAGTCTGCGGTATCAAGCATTCGGAAGTAGGAGCGTTCAAAGTTAAAACGATCGCGTGGTTTTCCCAGCTGGAACAGGAAATGAAGTCGTTGGAGGAGAAGTTAGAAATCCACGGGCGCGTTGCGCGAGTACCACGTTCGGTCCCTGTACAAGGGCCATCACAATTTGAATTGAATTGAATTGAATTTAATTTGCCTTATTTTACGTGGCGAGACTCAGGCCATGAGGCCTGCTCTTCCGTCTGACCACGAAAAATTTCGTTACACTCCTTAAACCAACTATGGGAGAAAGAAGGTATTACTTGGGCGACGATATAGGCGATTTGAATTTAGCTCAGAGGCATCATTTAGGCTTGATCTTTTACATGCAGTAAATGTACTACCATGGGACAGCCGGCTTTACTTCCCCTCCGAAGGAAGACGTACGAAGGATTTTTTCGCCCCTAAAAATCCACGGCTTCGATCGGGTTTGAACCCGCAAACTTGGGTATAGCAGTTCGATACGCTAACCACTACACCATCACCGCCGCTTAGAATTTCACGCCCGCATAAATTTTTAGAATTATGAAAAGTTAGCTAGTATACGGGCATATTAAAGTATATAATAGAGGGAGGAGACGGTTTTGGTACAGTACTTTATTATATTTGAGAGTGGAAGTGCTTCAAATGACTTTCAATGAAGTTTTTTGAAAATTCTATCTATGAAAAAGAGCTTCAAATTTTGCATTTGCACTGACGCTTAAACTATATTTTAGTAACAACAGCTCCAAATTTTTCAACAACAATTTTTATACGGGACGGGGTTTCACTCTTTTATTAATATTCTTAAAGTAAAACTTCGGTTACCATTAGGAAACTGAAAAATTGAGAATGTTTCAAAAAATTTACCTTGGACGGCGATAAATGGCAAGTGGCAAGAGGATATGGCAAGACCGAAGATCTAGCTCAGAAGAAAGAAATTTGAAAACTGACTAGTACGAGAAAGTCTGTACCATTTTGTAGCACCACTAGTTTTGTGATCTGAAAGTGTACCTCAAAAGCTGAAATCTAAAGGGGAGAAGGACATCCCTATCTTCCCCATTTTAATTTTATAACTTTTAGGTACACATATCGCAAAACTATGTTACGTTATGTTATGATTTTTTAATCTTTAACATTTAAACCTTCGTTAATGCAAATGAGTTCATAAATAACTGACCTTTTTGGCAGTTTTGCCGCTGATTATGACTTTACAAACATTGTAGATAGTGCTGTAAAAAGTTAAGCATGTACTATTTTCCCCGGAGATACATGTTCCTAAAGTTAAAAAAATAATTTGTGTAAATTGACTTCAAAGTTTTTGTGCTAAATTTTGCGCGCACTCAATCACTCAGTGAATTCTTATTCCATTTTGTGGGTCATCTGGAACCTCCTAATTGTTTCCTTTCCTAATTCCTGCTAAAAAGCTCCCTAATTCTTCTTCTGTTTTTGTTTTAGACGATCATTTATTTTTTCACACTTGCTTGCATGTTGTTTGACAATGAGTTGGAGGATAAATTAGGTATATCTTCAAACCAACATTCTTAATTATTTCATCACTACAATAGGCGTTTTATTTACACAACAATAGTTTACTTCTATTCTTATTCAATACAATTACTTCTATACTCGTTCAGCTACTTACAACAATACAACAACAATGCAATTACTTCTATTCTCATTCACAACAATAGGCGTTTTATTCAGAATAAACAAAGAAAACACGCGAGACGTAAACTAACAGGGCAGTCATGAACTGCAAACAATATCTCGAACTTTTTAAATATCTAAAAAATAATACAACAAAACAACAACGCTGACTTTATTTATTTGTTATCTTTTATAAACTATTTTTATATTATTCGGTTCAGCTTTTAACGTCAAAATGAACATATTTTCAATTCCAAACGTAGATGTCAAGATGTAAGTTTGTTTGAAAATAAAGTCATATTCAAAATATATTAGGCAATTTTTATGTTTATTAATAATAAAGTAAAATTATTTATTTTAATCTAAGATTTTAATATTATTTTAATCTAAGATTTTAGTTTAAAAAAGCTTCAAAATAATATAATTACTACTTGTCACAACGTATCCTCAATGTGAAAATGAAGCCTGTTTCAGCGAGTTTGCAATTAAAAAAATACTTTGAGTAAAATCTAAAAGTTGAAATTTTTACTGACGTTTGGTATCATAGAGATCTAGCAAGTGTGCAATATTCAGATTTTTATCTGGTCCCCCAACAGATATATTACAGTTCAAAATTTGGGAAAAATCCAAAATTCCAATTTTTAGGAGGGTGTAATTTTAAAGGGGTACGTTACTCACCAATGATATCTTACAGAAAGTAAATATACTTCTATGTGCAAAATCACAGAAAAAATAAGGCTGAGATTATATTCCTTCTTTGAGAAATTACTCTCTGAAAATCGAACTTGGTTCATTCGCGTTTCATAGATTTGGTTGCCAATATTTTCCAAATGAAAACATAGAAGGTTGGTAAATAAAATTTTGATTTGTAGGCCAGAGTGTACTGAATCCAATGTCTTTTATTCCAGAATGTTAGAACTACCCAGAGCTGAATAATTTAGAAAAGAGTAAATGTCTACAAACGCGAAAAATGGCGCACGGCGTAAAACAAAAATGGCCGCCATTTGTAAATCAGATACTATAAATATAAATCAAAGATGTTTTTGAAGAGCCAAAACATAAGAAAATATATTTACAAAATATGAATTTTTTTCGAGATGGTCGAGCCAATTTATTAAATTCTGGACCACTTAAAATGGATTGACCCGTACATCCCTCAGGGATGCCAGGAATGACACGGGAATAAGGTAGGGGTTGCCTCAGCGCTATCCCATAATGGTATCCCTTGTTCACCCTGGATAACGAGACGATATCCTGGCCAATTGGTCTGAGATGGGTTATCCCTTCGACGTAGAAAATGACGGAGCTAATGGTCGGCGCAAACAGAACTCACCCCGTCCAATCCTCAGATCTCACCGGTGTTCGCACAATGAAAGGAGTTAGATCCAGTCTATACATAAAAATTTCAGCGCCACGGCGTCAGGTGACTAAGCATGAAGAGACTTCATAACTCCCAGATCACCCATTCCTTTTTACACTGGTCCCCTTGCATGGCAAACACACAACGGGACGTTCTGCATACGGAAGACGGGTGAATAAGGTGTTGAAAGAGTGAAAGTGGCCTATGAAATGGAGCAAAGAATAAATGATGGCAGACAGGAATCATGGGAGGGTGTTTTTGGCATTCACCCAGCAGGTTGTGCCCTGAGCCATTGCGAAATCCCTCTTGCTTGAGGTACGTTAACAGTTAATTTTGTTTATCTGTGCACTACTTCCTTCTCTCGCAACGTCAATACGAAGCCTCTAATCGCTACAAATTTCGGAGAATGAAACAATAACCTTACTTAATAAAGTAACGCGCGAGAGCTACAACGATCGATCTAAATCAAAATCGTTCGATAATTTTATAATTTTAGAAAAATAAATATGACTTCGTTTATACATAAGGCATGGATGTGCGACGCCATAATGTGTTATTGTTTAGAGGTAATGATTAACGGTTATAACAATTTACGTGACTTCCAGCAGGGGGAACTTTCATCATTTCATCGAGACACTGCAATTGAAATTATAAGTAGCACACTTTTTCTCTGAAACTTACGGAAACATTCTTTTTATCAAATCATTCAAGGATAAATTGCTTTACAACGTACACAATGTAATTTTACCTTTCTTTCGATGCTTTTAGGATCATCATAACTAATAAGGTGTGTATCGCGAACAGCGTAATGTGTTGCTGACCGCTCATCCCAACTAATACTCCAATAAGATGCGTTGCGTTCTAATTCAGCACATATCTGCGAACAGAAACAATCGCTTCATTAAATGGTTGTCAGTAGATATTTTACATTTAAAAATCACTGGCTCCGGAATCGCAAAACCCTCAAATTTTACAGAATATATGTTTACACATTTAACATAAAAATTCTTAAATAACATATGACTAGGGGGTGGGGGGGCTCTTGCGCATGGTATGCGACTTCAGCCAATGAACTTCAGACCCCAGTTTGCGTCACAATACTTGCGGGAATTTTAAATGCAGATACGAAAATTATCACAGCGTTCCAAGACATTGAAACAGTTTTATGAAGCATTTCTTTTAAATATGACATCTTGTACACCTTCATCGTTGGTTATCGTTGAAAATTGTCGTTTTGTACCACTTTCAAAATGTTTCTCAACACTACTAGCTCTTCATGCAACATGGCGGTCAAGGTCTGGTCTGGCTTCTCAAACGAAGTGGCGGTGCTGTGGTCACATGATTCGTGACACAAACTGGTTGTGGGCAGAACGAGCAAAAATCGGTGCGCCGTGAGTTTCTCACTCACCCATGTATTTCCACCTCGCTTTCTCGTATTCGTCACTGGATTCGTTATTGGTCAATGATGGCGGCGCGGTAATCGCAAGTGTCAGCTGCTAGCTCGTTTTCGAAAAGAGAATTTGACTACTAGTGCGCTTGTGAGGACATGCATATTTGAATTGTTTATCAATGTTTTTTGATGTATACATAAGTGTGGGGCTCAATTTTTCATTGTGAGGTGTGAAATAAACGAGAGGGCTGAAATGCAATTTAATTTCGTTCGTCCCCGCGATAACCAAAAATCAACGGACAGAACGAATCTTGAGAGGATTTATGCGAGTATATATGGAGAAGAAAACTAGTGGGCCAAACAGAAGGGGGAAAATGGAGGCTTTCCTGCACCACATAAAGAACATATGCACGTCAAATGATTTTAAGGTGAGTATTAGCATACAATACGTTGGTAATTATGGGTTTGACAGACTGAAGGATGTTTTAGGTAATGTGAGAGCCGAAAGTGTACTAAACTTTTACAGACTCTTTTTCTAAAATAATATTTGTTATTTAGTACTACAACTTATCTTTTATTCTAATGAAAGTGAATTCAACGACATGTAAGCTATATCGATTCCACAAAATGGAGTGTATGAATTGATACCAAAAATTCACAGGCTCTTCTTTAGGATTTGACAGTGTCTTTGCAAAGTTTGATAAAGAATAATTTGGCGCAAATATGGAAAATAAATAATGAAAATAATATTCTGGTAGATGCACCACGATCATTGTTTTTCGCATGTCATTGAGACAGGTTCCTAACATATTCCGCCAGAGGCCAGCAGCGATGCTGTAGAACCGCATGGCCGTACCGTTCACCGATTGCGATAAAACTTTGTCAACCTATTGCTTGCACTTGTAGGAAGGATATAGGCACAGTACAATTATTGTAACTCCGCTAGATGGAGCTGCAGCACAAGATGGAGAGAGGAGAGGGAAAGAGGAAAAAGAGATGGAAAGAGAGAAAAAAGAGTGGGATAAGAAAGAGGGAGGACTGAAGGGAGAAGGAGCGAAGAGAGGGAGGGGAAGAGAGGTAAAAGGAAGAAAAATAGAGCGGAGGGAGAGGGAATAAGAGAGAAGGAAAGGGAGAGAGTAAAAAAGGAGGAGGAAAGAGAGAGAGGGAGAAAGGGAAAGTAGAGAGAGGGAAAGGAAGAGAGAAAAAGAGGGTGGAAAGAGGAAAAGGGAGGGAAAAAGAGCGAGAGATAAAGAGAAAGGGGCGTGAAAGAGAGGGAAAAGAAAGAGGGAGAGGAAGGGAAAAGAGACGGGGAAAAGAGAGAGAAAGATAGAGGGTAAAGGCAGAGAAAGAGCGAAGAGAGACAAGGAAAGAGTGGAAATAAGAGAGGAAAGAAAGTGAACGAGGGGGAAGAGAGAGAGAGAGGGAAGGAAAAAGAGAGAGACAGAGAGGCAGAGAGAAAAAAGAGTTAAAATTACTCTTTAAATAAGAATAAAGAACAAGATAGCTCTTTCAAATTTCAAACGCTATTTCCACAATTCTTGTGCGGCAGCAACGCGCCGGGTAGACGCTAGTAAAACATAATCATCAATATCCCTTTAATGTAATAGTATAGTAATAGCCCGTATAACATCCCATAGGGGGCACGGCTTCCTAGTTTTCAGTACGATCGTTAAAGGCTAACTATCACTATCATCTTATCACTATATATATGTATATTGTTCTTTAGGATTGAGAGTTTTCCCCCTTGAAACAAACCTATACACTTTCTTTTATCACAAAATTTCCATGCTTTTCTCTTCTTAATGTTCTTGTGCATAAGTTATATTTACACTTAAGCACTTTCACTTATCACTTAAGCGTGTAGCTGTTTTTGCCAAATGCTTTCCACTTCACTTTCCTTTTAATTTGCTATTAACTTAACACTTTCACTTACTACTGAGAATTTTCCATGTTCTATTTCTTGCTGTTATTATCTATAAACTTCTTACTTCACGTTTTATTTCGTCTTCCCATCGAGTCTTCTGTCTTCCTACTTGTCTTGTACTTCTTCTTTGTCCCATTCTGTAGTTCGACAACTTCACCCATCGTCGTTGAGTCTTGCTGTATGTCCGGCCCATCTCCATTTCAACACTTAAAAATGAGGTGGGTGGGTTCAGTTCTGATAGGGTTAGGTTCGGTATTGAGTCCCGGTACGTTCGGAGTCTTTGTGAGTTTGTATTAATGTCTGCAAACCCCAGTAGTTTATTTGGTATTGATCTCTCCCGCGAGAAGGCAGCTGTCTTTTGTAAGTCGAGGCCGTTGTATGATAGAGCGAGATGAGGGGATTTGAAGATGGTGGAAATCGTCAGAGATCCGCAAGGGTGGCTATTTGTATTAGAGTTTTCGATGCGTTTTGTCGGAACGGGAGGGAGCTGGGTGCGAGAAATATTTACTACAAATTACCCTTCAACCGACTTGGATGGAACTGTCTGTCCGATAGGTGATGTGTATATGGAAGGAAAAGGAAGGTTTCAGTGTGTTTCCTGTATTAGTATTACCCCAATGGAGTAGTCTGTCATATATTAAGTCATGATTACGTAGGCTTCCGCGGCCGGAGTATGTCTCTTGGCTGTCCGGGACAAGCCGCGTCGATTTTCTCGTAGCTGACGTTTCGGCCAACATATTGTGGCCTTCCTCAGAGCGTACTGCTGTCAATTTTTTTTTTTTAATTTTCCCCTCGCCAATATCCTTGGCGAGACGGGAATTTATTCAATCTTGTGGAATACATGAGCTCCAGCTGTTAAGCTTATGGAGGGAAGATGAGGGCTTTTAACTTAAACAAACTAACTTAAAACTAAGACATGGCCACTTTGGGCAGAGAGTTTTAACAATATAGTTATTAAATAAATTTTTCAAATTGAAGTTTATAGTATTGTTCTTGTATCTTCTTGTGTTTGCATTTATACACTCATTCATACTTAAATTTATATATACAACTCATTCGCTCACTCATTCATGCCACACAACACTGCACTTCACTTATTTACACTTAATTACGCCACGGCGCCGACTTTACTCAGGCGTCCGTGGCGCCGTGACGTCTTCGAAACCGGGCGGCCCAGGCCCGGCGGGGCGCGTTTCCGCGCCTCCCACGCAGTTTCCGACATCAGGAAGCGGCGACCGCCTCCCACGCACTAACTGCTCCCCCGCGTCGCACAGTTCAGAGAACTTGTGCGGGGGAAGTACGCGGAAGGTGAAGGCGACGTGCTTTGGGCCCTTTCTTCTGTGGAAGGCCCTGTGCACGCCGCTATTCGCCGCTACGCCGGTCTCGCGCAGGATGCGCGGAGCGGACGGCCTCAGCGCCCTCTCGAGCGCCGTCTCCACCCGCCGCTGAAGCTTCGCCGGGAACTGATGGCGCACGCCCAGAACTCCGAACGCGTCAGCGTTTCGGGGAGTGCGGTCAGGAGTGTTAGGAAGGTGCGGGCGCGCTGTGAGGCGCCGCTCTGTTTTCTGCGACCCGAATGGGACGCAGAGTGGAAGGTGGAGCGGCGGCGAATACCTCGCACGCGTTCGCCCATAAGGGATGCACGCATGCGGTGAATAAGCGCCGTTTAAGGGGAAGAGAAAGATTGGGGGGCTGCTGTCAAATTTTTTTAATATTATCCCCTCGTCAGTAGCCGTGGCGAGGCGGGAATTTATTGCAATTTGGGGTTACATTAACGCCCCAACCTTGCGGTTTGTGGGGCTTCGTGAGGGCTTTATCTTAAAAAAACTAACTATATCTAATCTTAATCTACTTAAAACTAAACAGTGCCTCTTTGGGCCCTTCGTTTTAATTGCAATATTTTAAAGAAAAAGTAAAACGTTCTTTTGATTGTTCATGTTCTTGTTATTTTCTTTTTTGATCATTTACTCGCTCATACATGCTTATCCTATATATACAAACTCATTCACTCACACATTCATGCCGCACTTCACTACACTATCACTACACTATATACACTATCTACACGCACTTATTGTCCGCCACGGCACCGACTTTACTCAGGCGTCCGTGGCGCCGTGACGTTTTCGAACCCGGGCGGCCCAGGCCCGGCGGAGCGCGTTTTCGCGCCTCCCACGCGGTTTCCGGCTTCAGGAAGCGGCGACCGCCTCCCACGCACTATCTGCTGTCAAATGGCTTTTTTTTCTTTCTTTTTTCTATTTCCCCTCGCCAGTATCCCTGGCAAGGCAGGAATTTATTCAAGTATGGGGTATACAGTGCTAAAGCTCCAACCGATTAGGTTTTTGGAGCTGGATGAGGGCGATAACTTAAAAATACTAATTAAAACTAATCTTAACCTAATTAAAACTACACATCGCCACTTTGGGCTATTTGTTTTAAACAAAAAATGAAAAATGGAAAATAAGTTCTTTAGAATGTCAAATGGCTCGCGTGCCCGCCTTATAAGGAAGACAAGGGTGTGACCAGAATTGGTCAAGGTATCGGCCAATAGGAAGCCGGCAGATGGTATGGGATTGGCGGAGGAAGAACCGAGCTGTAGCGGGAAAGGGGGGGGCAGGTGGATGCGTGGGGAGGGTGGCAACAGAATGAGGGAGACATTTTGAAGCGGATTAACATTAAAAAAGCCGAAAATTGGTTCTGTAGAGCCGTCTGAGAGGCAAAGGACAAAACAGCCAATCGGCGACCGTCATTGGTCAACCGGGGGGGGGTGTCCCCTTGGAGAGGTACCTGATTGGCGGGTCGTGAAAGCCCGTTTCCAGGGGGAGCTGAGGCGCACACCATCGTCCCGATTTAGGGTAATGGGCCTCCTTGATATTTCTAGGGCCTCTTTAATCACTCGTGGCCACCAACGGTCCTCGAAGCTAATTGTCCGGGTCTTGTTGAACTCAATGAGGTGACCGGTTTCGGCGGCGTGTAGAGCTAAAGCTGACTTTTGGGTGTTCTTTAGTCGGTCATGTCGCATGTGTTCGCGCATGCGTTCATATACCGATCGACCCGTTTGGCCGATGTATACTAGCCTGCAGCTGCAAGGGATTTCGTATACACCGGCGTTATCCCGTGGATCAAGGCGGTCTTTTACCTTGACCAGGCTCCTCCCGATCTTATTGTGAGCGGATGTCGGCTCTACGAAGCAGCCTGCCGATTCTGTCCGTGACACCTTGAATGTACGGGAGTTGAGCTGTCTTTCAAGGTTGGCTGGATGTCTCGTTGGTGGCGCTAGGTGCTGCATCGTCATCTCGTGCGTCGAGTTTCCTCAAGGCGCGTTGTACAGCGTTTCTGCTGTAGCCATTGGCCAGGAATGTCTTCTTCAGTACCTCATTTTCCTCTTTTAGGCTGTTGCAGTCGCTGATGAGGGCGGCCCGGTGAGTCAGGGTCGTGAGGACTCCCTGTTTTGTAGCAGGGTGATGGTGTGAATCCGAGTGTACATAGCGGTTCGTGTGGGTAGACTTTCGGTGTACGGAGTGACCGAGGGTACCGTCCGGACGTCTAGACACTAAGACGTCGCGGAAAGGCAGCTGACCGTGAACTTCTGTTTGTGGTAATTAGTGAAGTGACGGTTGTTATTTTCTTCTTGGATTCTTTCTTCCAAGCATCTTGTTGGAGCTGGTTCCAGAATCATTCCCTTTGCATGTCTTCATTGCGGGGGGCGCGAGAACTTCTACCGTCGGAATTCATTATTCACAGGTCGTAACTATCTCCCGGTCGCATATAAACAAACTGCACATGTATTCGGCACCGGGCTTCCCTGATTGGCTAGCAGGCGCGGAGCGCGAGACCGCGCGAAAGCGCGCTATAGTTTCCAAACATTCTGGCTGTCCAGCTACGTTGTAGAAATAAAACTTAACACTGCAGACACAAGAAGAAAAAATGCTTTTATTAAGGTGCGTAGGGTTGTCAGTTTGTTTATATTGTTTTTAAATTTGTTTACAGACGTTTTGATACAGCTTCAAAACAAAGCTTTGCCTCATAGTATTCGTGAAGACATGAACATTAATTTCGAGTTAAAATAGTTGTAGTAAAACAGATGCCAGCATTCCTCCAAAGAACCATGAAAGGACAATTCATTAAAAATGTAGTATATTTGTGATTGTTGTCACTGTTTGCCTCGTCCCGTAGAGAAATTCAGTTTAGTTTTTCTGAAACTTGTTTTGGCAGTTTAGGCACACAGCATTCTCGAAATCAAGCCGCACGTGCGTAGAGGTTTTAGGCCCACTGTATTCGAGGAAATTTCTCCCACGTTGGGACGCGCTATTAGGCGTTTCAGATTGCAAACATCCGGAGTAACAACCAACTCTTCGAGATAATCAAAGAATGAAACAGCGAGTTCGACGGACCATTTACATATCCCCAAACATAATTGGTGCTTTTTTCAGTCCAGTGCAAGAAAATTGAGTTCACGAAAATTTACCTTTCTTCTGCCCAGCAAATTAAACGCTTTAAGAAGTATATAATTGACACATATAAATAAAAATATCAATAAACAAGTTTTCCTTCAAAAATTCTATTTTAGCAATTGTGCAATGCTTATAAATAATTAAGTAGAAAATCATAAGTAAATACCCAAAATTAGTAGGAATCAATAAAAATGAAAAAAATGGTTAACTGTTAAATTTAGGTACCTATTCATTAAACAATTAATATTAAATATTTACATTTTAGTAATACCTTCTATGGCTTCTTATTACGTATAATTAAAAACATAAGAATGCTATTAAATTTACTGTAATACTTTTAATTTTAATACTAAAATTATACACTATGCTACATTAATATTGTTTTATTTTATTATTTTGAGACATAAGAAATTGTCATCTGTCTTAATGTACCTGTCACAATTACTGATGGAAAGGAAATGGGTTTCCATTTAATGAAAAAATAGGAAAGTTAGGGAATATATTGTTTTCAGAATAATAATAATAATAATAATAATAATAATAATAATAATAATAATAATAATAATAATAATAATAATAATAATTAAAAAAGTACAATTTAGAAAATGTATCATGATTTATTGTCTCAATAGACTTAATTGATAATGATAAGTAAATCAGAAAAGGTTGACTCATTCAATTCTGAGCATTATAACTTCTTTGGTTTAACTCTGAATTGACAAAAGTTTTCATTTTAACTAAAATCGTTATTTAATTATTAACTTATTATTTTCAGAAAGGATTGTGCGGGGTTATAACAATAAAGAAAAGTCATAACCATAATGTAAGAACAGCTGAAACATTGCGGTTCCTGCTAGCTAATAAGGCGAGAAGGGAAGCATTCCTTCAATATTTTAAAATGGAAACGAGTACTGCAGGTTCATGCAAATAACTCCGGACCCTTCTTGAATTAGAAGAAGATATTTGTGAAGATTATATCAGTGGTCATACAAATACAACAGAAATATCTATACTTGCATGATCGTAACTACGGCCTAGGTCAGGCCAATGGGAAGACTCATAGTTTGTCATTGTGTTTACTTTCAGACACTAAAACTATTATAAAACATGTCCTCAATAAATGGGTTCAAATTCATATAGATGCTATTAAAAAAAATTAAAATTGAGTTGTTGGCAAATACTATTGAGGAGTAAGAAAATCAACTACTCTTATTATTACAACTTGTTTATCCTCCAGAAATAAATAAAATTACCTTCAATATGATCACAATATACAATAATTCTACAAAAGCGTGAAGTTGAGTACATATTTGAATAAAATTTGCAAATTGCAACGTAAGTTATTTTTAATTCAATTTTTCTCAAAATTGGAAATAATACTGAGAAAACCTTCAATTTCCATCAACACCTTCGGCCTCCTTTGTTTTTGCCACATTCTTCTTCCCCAAAACTAAACATTTTTTTAATGACTGAATAACAAAATACGAATAATAGAGAAACGGAATAAAACATATCTATAAATAGTAATAAAATGAAAAATATATGTACAGTTTACAAAGTGACAAAACAGCACTTCAAACGAACCTACAACACTTCGGTAATAAGAGAATATAAACAAATTTCGCGCGGTTTCTCGCTCGGCGCCCGCTAGCCAATCAGGGAAGCCCGGTGCCGAATACATGTGCAGTTTACTTATATGCCTCCCGGTCGTTGCGATGGAGTGGTCATCTGGTGAGTCTTTCCTTGGTCAGGAGCTCAACAACAGCGATGCGTACGGTATGTACTGAGCAACCGTGAGGTGTCGGTAGTAATCCGTTGATCTACTCTGGGTGGCGGTAAGCCGTCGCAAGAGTACGATGCTATGCACGAAGTGCCGTTGATGCTGAGAGGTCAATTTCAATTCAATCAAGAGTCTACTGCCTCACTGTCTCATTGCAAGCTCTAAGAGCTATAGAAATGAGAGGCGCATACTACGTGGCTTCTTGAAGGAAATATAGAAGGAACTTTTCCTACAATTTCTTTTTGAATATTGACAATGCTTGTTATTGTATTTGTCTCTTCGAGAGCTTTCGAATGCTGGTAGAAAAAATATATACTTCCATTAAAAAACAAATTTCCTTCAATATCCTGAAAATTAAAAATGTTAGAAACAAGAACACGAAATTTGCTATTTCTCCATCATATACAACTTCACGTAAGCCGCTAACCTGCAGCAAAAATGTTTCGAAGATATTTGCTGTGGCTAACTTATGTGGCCCACCTGTATAAACCAGTTATTACTGTTTGAAGTATGTTTTAGAACAAGTTGTTACCATTTGAAGTGACCTATAATTTGCGTTCTTTGGTTTAACATGATGAATCAACTATTGTTCCTATTTAAATAACTTAAAACTGAAATCTCTCAGTATAACCTATTTTTAAATTTGAATTTGTAATTGGTAAAAAATGTTATAAAACGTTCCATTTGAGAGAATACAGGAATTATATTGTTGAAACAAAATCTTTTTTAATAGATTATATAAAAGGTACCCGTGGATAAGATGGTAAAAAGTCCCCCTAAACCAAATGACATATGAGTAGTTTGTTAACACATTAGTGCCTGCGCGAACTAAACTATAGACCAGTGGTTCTCAACCGCCGTTCCGCGGAACACTGGTGTTCCGCGAAGCTGTCCCAGGTGTTCCGCGAAAATTTTGAATATAATATAATAAGAAACAGTAAATTTTTTTATTACTATAAAATAAATACTACATAGTTTTGTTAATTATTTGAAATTTAGCAAAAATATTCAATATTATTCTAAATTTTCGCGGAACAGTCAATAATATTAACAGTGTAATTATCGAACGACGCAGTTACGTCGTTTGGAGTTACTCCGGGGAATACCACTAAATTTCTAGTGTACTCGATAACGCAGGGAGCGCTACGTAGTGTTGATTTCGTGCTGTTTCTCTTTCTTCGTACGTAAATAACAAAAGCGCAATTTCGATCTGCGGTTCAGCCATAATTTAATATAAATATCTAGTTTTCGTGAGTGTGTTTTTTATTGTATATATATATTTTATATTGTTGGAAATTGCTAAGATGAAATGCAAGTTGTGTAGTTTTAACAGTATTCTTATCTTTTTTAGTTGCTTATTTTAGCATTTATACAAGACTTTTAAATCTGAAATATGGACACATTTTTGAAAAGAAAGACTGAAAGTGAGGTTAATGTTGGGGCGAGTACAAGCAGGTCTTCTTCAATTGAAGGAGATATGCAAGGCAACAAAAATGCCGAAAATAAACGTAAAAAGATATCCGAATCAGTTCGGCATTATTCGGAAGAATATCTGAAGTTTGGTTTTACATGGAGCGGTAGTCAAGATGTTCCTATTCCGAGATGTATTGTATGTGGTGAAAAATTGGCTAACAGTGCAATGGTCCCAGCTAAGTTACAGCGACACCTTTCAACAAAACATTCTTGTCTAACTTCGAAAGGTAAAGATTATTTCGAAAGATTGCTGAAAAATCAAGAAGTGCAAGCAACATGCTTTCGAAAGAGCGTTACAATTTCGGATAAAGCGCAAATCGCTTCTTATAAAGTGGCAGAACTAATTGCATTGAAGCAAAAGCCGCATGATATCGCAGAATCGCTAATTTTGCCCGCATGTTTAGAAATTGTTAAGATTATGTTTGGCAATGAAGCGCAGCGAGACGTCCTAAAAATTCCCGTTTCGGACGATACGATAAAAAGAAGAATTATAGATATGTCAGGTTTTATAGAGAACGCAGTGACGGCGAAATTAAGTACAAAAAATTTTGCGCTGCAAATTGACGAATCCACTGACATAAGTGGCAAAGCCCAATTAATCGGATTTATTCGCTTTGTTGACGACACTGAAATAATAAATCAGTTTTTATTCTGCAAGGAACTTATTGGTCACGCAACTGGAGAAGACATATTTAATTCAGTATCATCTTATTTGGAAGAATGGAAATTATCCTGGGAAAATTGCGCAGGAATCTGTACTGATGGAGCTCCAGCCATGCGTGGCAGTATTAAGGGATTTTGTAGTCGAGTTAAAGCAATAAATTCAAATATAGTCTCTACTCACTGCTTTCTGCACAGGGAATCTTTGATTTCGAAGAGTCTACCAGCAAACTTAAAGTCTGTTTTGGAACAAGTCGTACATATGGTGAATTATATTAAATCGAGACCATTAAAAACCCGTATGTTCAAACAACTTTGTAACACCATGGAATCCAAATATGAATGTTTGCTTTTGCACTCTGAAGTGAGGTGGCTCTCAAGAGGAAAAGTGCTAACCCGAGTTCATGAGTTGAAACAGGAATTGCTAGTTTTTTTTAGACAAGAGGGTAATGATGTATACGTAAAATATTTGGAAAATGATGCATGGTGTACTAAGCTAGCATATTTAGCCGATATCTTCAGCTACTTAAATTCAGTCAATACATCTCTTCAAGGAAAAAATGAAAATATTCTGACATCCACAGACAAATTGCTAGCTTTCCAGAAAAAGCTTTTGCTTTGGAAAAATCGTATTGCTCAAAATCGCAAATTTGATATGTTTCCGTTATTAGCAACGGAAAATATTGTTAACATTAACGAAATGATTTCAAATGTGGCAGAGCATTTGTCAATATTGCAAGACAAAATAACTCATTACTTTCCATCTCTTAATATTGAAGACTTTGATTGGGCGCGAAATCCATTTGGTGAATTTGATATAATGAACCAAGATTTTTCTATTCAGGAAGCAGATGAGTTTATTAATATATCAACGGATCGAACGTTACAACTAAAATTCAAAGAAGAAGGAGTGGAAAGGTTTTGGATTTCCATCGAGAATGAACATCCATTTATTGCAAAACGAGCGTTGAATATCTTGTTGCTCTTTTCGACGTCCTATCTGTGCGAACTTGGATTTTCAACTCTAACAAATATTAAAAGCAAAAAAAGAGAAAGACTTACCAATTTAAAAGAAGAAATGAGAGTAGCGCTCTCTTACATAAGACCCAACCTTGAGGAAATTTGTAAAGGTCGTCAAGCGCAAATTTCTCATTAAAATAAGTTACCATGTAATATATATCTTTATTTCAATTAAATATTAATCTTCCAATTATTTTGTGTGATTTACATTAGATTTACAAATTTTATGATAATGGTGTTCCGCCAAAATCGAGACCACTTAAAAGTGTTCCGTGATCCCAAAAAGGTTGAGAGCCACTGCTATAGACTGTTAATTTCCCGCCCAGCTGGGCACTCCATGGTGTTAGCAGTGGATTGTGGGGCCACAATATGAATTTCGCGCGTCTCACTGAAAAAAAAACGTTTTTTTTATTTTGCCGCTAGCTGCCTCAAAGTCAGTTTTGTCACTGCACCACCAGGAGGAAATATCCGCCGGTCACTGCCACTCTATCTCTCGTTCAAACGGCAAGGAAGGCTAGCGTGGTGGTTTCTTATATGAGCAGGGCGGCCTACGCCGTGATTGGCGCTCCTCCGCCTGGGTGGGGTGCTGGGAGCCAATCAGAGCCCTGCCGCGTACGCAAGCGTACGAGGTCTTGGAAAAAACTCTGTTGTAATTTAATTTAATTTTTTAGCGTCGAGAGACGCGACGGAGTTGCTCTGAGCGGTGCCTTTAATAAAAGAAAGTGAGAGTAATGGAAGAAGTAAAGTAGGTGTTGGTTGTTTGGGTTTTAGGAGAATGCGTGATGTTTGGTAGTTCTGCGTTGCGGCTGTTCTGCACTAAATAGTTGCAGTTAATTAGGATTGAACTTGTACGTAGTAGATGGGTTGGGGTATTAATTTCTAGATTTTTTAGAGTTAAGGAGGTTGTAAACAGCGGGCATCGGACGGGAAATGCTTGCGCCCAGCTGCTGGTAGTTTGGTATAATATTGAAAATACTGTTGAAATGGTGCGCTTAGCGCCGGGTTGGAGAAGAGGTCCTCTATTTGCTTTTTTGCTGTATCTAAGATGAATTTCTTTATGGGGTAATATTTAGCTGCTTTAAATAAAAACTGAAAGGTTGACCTGGTACTGGACGACATGCTGTTCTGATAAATCTGTTCTCTGACCGGAGAATATGGCGCATATTGTCGGCTTCTGCTGTGGCCCAAGTGACGCACGCGTATGTGCCCGCGCTGCGAACACATGTTTTGTAGAGCATAGCCTTAGTTTTGTTTGAAATTGATTTGGCGCGAAAGATAGGAGATAGGCTCGCGATGCGTTGGCCCATCTTTTTCGCTGATTCCTTACATTGAGCTTGCCATAGTAGTTTTCTATCGTATGTTATCCCTAAGTATTTTACTTGATTTTGCCATGGAATGCGAACGCCATTGATTGCGATGGGTGTCGGTAAAGCTTCTCTTCGCCAGCTGAATAGAATCGCTTGGCATTTACAGGGGTTTAGCGTAATGCCGTTAAGTTTGCACCAGTCGTTCAGGTTATTTGTTGCATCTTGTAGTCTTCGGGCGGCGCTTTCTGATTTTGCAAATTTCGTCGTGAAGGCCACATCGTCGGCAAATAAGTATTCCTTGACATGAGGTGATAGAGGGAGATCGTGGATGTATAGAGTGAAAAGGAGGGGAGAGAGCACGGCCCCTTGTGGGACGCCGGCGTGGATAGTTTTGATTGAAGATTTATGTGTTTGATAGTTGATAAAGAAAGTTCGATTTTAAAGATAGCTGAATATTTGGCGGCAAAGATAATCGCGAAGAAACTTATGGCATTTTTGTAGAAGGATTTGATGGTTTACTTTATCGAATGCGTAGGAGAAGTCAAAGAATATAGCGGGGATGGTACAGTGGAGAGAGAGAGAGAGAGAGAGAGACAGAGAGAGACAGAGAGAGAGAGAGAGAGAGAGAGAGAGAGAGAGAGAGAGAGAGAGAGAGAGAGAGAGAGTGGAGGCTATTTCCATTGCTAATCGAAAAGTTTGCATTGCCGACGAGTGACCTTTACGAAATCCGAATTGCGTAGATCTTATTGCCTTTTCTGAATCTAGTTTAGAGGTGATGGCCGGGAGGAGACGTTCAAATAATTTAGAAACTTGCGAAAGTATGCTGATTGAACGGTAATTTTCAGGATCGGTTGAGCTCTTGTTGGGTTTGTTGATGAGAATAATTTTGGCTTTTTTTTTTCCAGTTTGATGGAAAATAGCCTATGTTGATCGCGGCATTCATGATTTGGACGAGGGCAAGGGCGGCGCTCTTCGGTAAATGTTTTAACATTTTTCCGCTGATGTGATCAGGGCCGCTCGCTTTACGGTCGTTTAAATCTTTAAGTTTTGCTCGCAATTGCTCTTCAGAAATTTGAAATCGGTTTTCGTCTGTCATTCTTCTGCCAATGTTACCGAAGTAACAATCTTCGTAGTTCTTTGGAAGGACGTCCGGCACGGGGATGTATTGGTTGTTTATTTGCTGGTATGAATTTATTGGATTTGGCCGAAATCGTTTTTCTAATGTTGAAGCGAAAATTTCCGCTTTTCGAGCTGGGTCGTATGTTGTGGTATTTCCGTCTTTGAGTACTGAGATGGGCGCTACCGGAGTTTTTAGAGTTTTCTGGAGCTTCCAAATATCGCGACGGTCTTTCACGTCTGCGGAGGTGAGGAACTTCTCCCACTCAGCCTCTCTATGCGCTTGGAGCAGTTTGGAAACAGTTCTGCGCGTAATTTGGAATTTAGCTTTGTCGAATGGATCACGCGTGGCGTAAAATCGCCTTTGCGCTTTCCTGCGCTCTTGGATGAGAGAGATAATATGCGCAGGAAGGGCGTCGCGTCGGTCTTGAGAGTTTGTTTTAGTGGTGTTGATATGAAACGCGTAGCGCAGTTTCTGCTCGAATTTGTCAATCGCTTCGTCGATATCCTCGGGCGTTTCAGGTGCTCGAGTCGAGGCGTGAACCTTATGGGCCACACAGTCACGATATTTCCTCCAGTCGGTGTTGAAATTATAGTTAGAATGAATGAAATAAGGAAAAGCACCAAGAAAGATAGCTGAAATTATTGGAAGGTGGTCGGAATTTAGTTCATTTAGCGGGCGGGGGACAGTAGGTTGAAGGTTGGAAGAGTGGATTATAATGTCGAGAATATCATGTGGGAGGTGATTTATAAGGTGGGTGGGGCCACAGGGCGGGTGAAGAATTAGTGAAGGATGAGCATCGAGGAAAGATTTAAGTGCATTGCCGGCTGGAGTGTTTGTGGTGCAACCCCATTCGATTCTCTTGGCGTTGAGGTTACCACCTATTACTACTGTGGCGCCTGTACTAGTAATTTGCGTTAAATCTGCTAATGAAAGGGGTTGCGCCGGGCTTCTGTATACGGAGACAAAGTTTATCGGACCGGTGGCCGTTCCTAGTTCAACTATAGTTGCCTCGAGGTTCGCGAGTGGCGGTGTGGTTATTCTAGTGTGGGGTAGAGTTCTCCTGAGTGCTATTGCCGTTCCGCATCCTTTCCTATTTTGTCTATCGTCTCGGTAGACGTGGTAGCCGCGCAGTCGGAAAGATTTGGAGCTTTGAAGATGCGTTTCTTGGCTTAATAAGATTGCGATGGCATAATCTTCGCAGACTTTTTCTATTAGATCCTTCGAGTTTAACAATGTTCCGTTCGCATTCCACGACGCAATGTTGTAAAGGCGATTTGCTATGTGCGCCATTAAAATAATTTGGCTACGGCTTCTATTGCTGCGAGGGATTTTGTAATGACGTCTCCATCGCCTTTGAGGAGTAGGATCGCTGTTTTAGCAGCGGCTATGATTTTGGCTAAATCAAACCCTTTAATTAATTCTAGAAGATCCTTCAGTTCGGAAAAGGCGCCGGAGGTCTGCTGGGTCCCTATTGGCTGGCCGTTTTGGGCGGCTTCCGATTGGGCAGGTTGTCCCCACCACGCCGGGGCGCTAGCACCGGGAGCTGGTAGCACTGGGAACCCAGTGCGCGTCTGTGCTGCGGTGGGAGCGGACGGGTTGCCGGAGCGTTGGTCGCGAGCGGCGCGCAGCCTAGCGAGTTGCTGCTGGCGTACGCGGAGGGCCTCCTGATAGAAACTGCACTCCTTGTAATTGGCAGGATGCGTTCCTGCACAGTTAGCACATTTCGGCTGAGTGTTTAGCCTATCCTGCACTGGGCACTGGGCTCAGTTTTGATTTCCTCGCAGGACATGTTGGAGTCAAGTCCGCGTATTATCATTCTCTTTCTTCTTTCCGCAGTAGCGCGGTGAAAGTAGTAGTTCAATTCGGTGTCAGATTTAGCCTCTTAATAGTCGGTCAATGGTTTTGTGGTCCTCGACGCTACCGGGGCGGAGGATGAAGGATTGTGCATTGATTTGCGCATATAAGTTCTTTTTACAGTAGGCGCGCAGGTGGTTCGTGAGTCCTATGAGATCGCCCAATGCGGCCTTTTCTACAAAGAAACATCCTTTTGAGTTTTTAGGTTGACGCGAAGCATTTGGCACTGCATTTGTTTTGTTATTGTTTGAGCTTTGGTTGGGAGCGGCTACATTGGTTGTAGGTGGCGTGGTTGCGGCATTATTAGAGTTAGTGGCAGTTTCCTTCGCGGTTGTCTTGGCTGGTGGATCAACCGGTAGCGAGGCAAAGCGGTTTGAGAGTTTGAGCACGGAAGCCTCTACCGCCGGCTGCTTTGGGGCGCGAAAGAATTTCTTAGGTAATTCGAAGGGTTCTTCAAGCGCGTCGTTTGGGGTTTCGCTAGTTATTTTAAGTTGATTTTTGGCGTTCTCGGCCGTATGGGCTATTTCAGGTTCAGAGTCAGAATTTATGTCATCCAGTCTTTCTATTCGCCATTTCTATAACGTTCGCCATGACGTGATCGTGGTGATCGACTGAGTTGGCGGAAGAAAGCATGCTGTTGGTTGCAGCTTCGTTTGAGGTCATTTCACGGTTAGAGGGGGCGACAGGGGAAAGAGAGTTAGCATTTCCTATAGTAGGGAGCCTATATTGCACCGCTGCAGAGCGCATCCGCCGGCGGATCTCACCAATGACGGGTGAAGCTGTTGGTGGCGTATCCCCGCTTGAGGTGGTGTTGCTTTCCAAAGTGGTGGCGCTGAGAAGGTGCGGCAGCCTTCGCCGCAATACTGGTGGGTTTCCTCCAGCCGGGGCGGCTGCAAGACGCCTCCGCGACGCACAACCGCGTGGGCGGCCGACGACGACAGGGGCGACCGCGTGGTCGCGCCGGCGCGGGGTTTCCTTCGCTCGCAACTTATCGGGTTTAAGCCCGTTGATGCTCAGCACCGCCGAGCTAGTAAGCACAGAAGTTTTTGCTCTTTATTTGCTCTTTTCTAAGTTGTGCACTAGCAGGCGGGGGAGCACCTCCGAGCGTGGCGTATTCAGCCACAGCAAAACGCACTTCGCGACACGTCGGGAGCAAGGCGGAGGGAGCGGAAGATGCGTCTACCTCAATGCCAAGCGCCCGAATGAAGGAAGGCTGCCGAGCGCCGCCACCGTCAACCTCCGCCCTACCCCTCGCCGTGGAGGAGGGGATGCCGCCAGCCCCCTGCGTCGCCACTGGCCCGCGTTCACACGGGCAGTTGCTGTCGTGGGGCGGAAATGCATGTATTTTTCGGTACAAGGCACTCGGTATCAGGGGACCCCAAAACGTGTATTTCCCTTGAAATCTCGAAATCGATTTTCCGCTGCATTACATAACTTTCTCTGTACTATGTATATACTCCGTATATGCGAACGTGTACGAGAAAGTAAAAGTTGACGTGTGTTTTGAAAGGAAGTTTTGAGATTTTTTCGTGCCTGGGCAGAGACAGTTTTGCAACAGTTTGCAGTTTTGCAGACTGTTTTTACAACAGTTCTTGTAAATCTGAGTCCACCATGTTTCCCTTTATTTTCCCACATGACCCCACTTATCCTTAACCTGTGACCGAATTCGTTTCTCATAAACTGGCAAAAACTATCTTCTTTCCTTAGCGTATAATATACAAATGACTATAAAGCTATAAGAACATGATAATTCGTAACTACATCCTAAAGTCAAAATATTACTGCGGGCTACAACAATGTATACAAATGTATAATAAACGCTAAATTAAATGCAAGGAACTGTTGCAATCATTTTTAAAGTATATTTAAAGTCAAGGTGATTTAAAGGCGCGAAAATGGAAAAATATCTTTTTTATATTTTTAACTACAGCCCAGCAGTCAAAAATATCTGAAAAAATTCACAACAATTTGTGTTTTGAGATAAACTTTTGAAATTGTTTGGAGCCTGTTCCAGGGTTCTAAGACACAGTAATTTTTTTTTTAACTTGTTGCGTTGTTTTTAACTTGGCGCTAAGAAAATATTACAAAATGTTTTCGCGAGAGTATACATTATTTTCTTATTATTCATAAATTTTCAATCAAATAACAGTGTTAAGTCGATGAAAAAATTAAACACGTTTTTGGCTGTAGAGGGGTGTGGGTGGTGGGACAATGGCTAAGAAACCTTTCAAAAATATTATGTTAGAATTATAGTGTAACTACTCATATGTCATTTGTTTTAGGGGAACTTTTGACCATCTTATCCGGAGTTACCCTTTAATGTTTTATATAAATTTCAAATTGTAATATTTTATAATGTACTTGACACAATAAACTCTACGTTGAGTTGGTGTTCCAACTTGTGTTCTTCGCCTTTTCTTCAAAATCGTGTATTAACTCTCAATTATATTGTACCAAGGACATTGATTACAAAATTAAGATGCAACAGTCAAATAAAATCCATTAGTTAGGTATCTCAAAATTTACAAATGAAAAGACGAGATTGATAATTATCAGTTGAGGTTATCTACTTTTCTGGGCCAAAATATGGCGTATTTTTTTCCCCTCTAACACAACAAACCGTTAACACACAATGTAGATACTATTATCACGAAAATCCATGCAGTGAACACTCGGATGTAAAGGAGAAAAGCAAATACATCGAAGCAAATTAGAGTAATAGCAAAGTTCTTCAAAATCGTCCCCCCCCCCCAGATATTTCCATGACATGTAATCACTACCAGCACGAAATGTTACCGCCATATTTTACTTAGGACCGGTTTTTTGCCAACCTACACTTAACGAAACGTTAGTAAATGAGTCGTTGAAATTCACGACTTTTAAGTTATATTCCGTTTCGCCTACGTTTTCCCGCTCTCTGTTAGTTTATCGTCAGTTAACTTTCATGGATATAAAAAGAATCCTTAAATATTCGTATATAGAAAGCTGTGAACTGAAAACGCGATAGATTTTGCTGCAAGATCCGAATTTGCGAAAAAAAACATGGAGGTTCCCATTTAGAACTTCAACGTTACAGCCTTTCTTCCATTTTCTCGCATGTTCGGATATCAAGCAAAACACTGCGTAACCAGGCGTTAATTGTTCGTAACAGAGGTTATTTTGGAGACAGTTTTCTCTTGCGGACCGTTAACAGTCACTAATGTTTCGTTAATGTGTAAACAAGCGTTTGAGAAATTGGCCCTTACACCTCTTTGCGGACATTGGGAAGTCAATCTGGAAGAAAATTTCGTTTTATAAGGTTTATACTCACTTCATTGTATCCCATAAATCCATTTTCTTTAGTAAAAGGGCCAGAAAACCCTTCCTTGAGAGTCACAGATCCAAGTTTTGGCTTTTCATTAATATTGCTGGCAATGAATGTACGCCCGTAGAAAGGTAAACCCAACAGAAGTTTCTCCTTTTTAGCTCCAGAAGACAGTAAGAGCTCCAATGATTTTTCCTGTAATCAAGGCATTTAAAAAATATAAAGTGAAAATATTCGTATTTCAAAAAATATTATAGAAGCGGGATGGGGGTTGGATATCCTAATTTTCTTTCCTTTTACTTCGACTTCCCACATATTTTAGTTATCTTGAAAATATATGCAAACCTCGTTTCTGCTGCATAACAGTTTCTATACAATTAGAGACTATACTGAGCATCACAAGAAAAGTAACATTAAGTTTAACAATGATACATAATGCATTAATTACCATTTGGACTGTATAAATGAGTATAAACAACCTGTAACAACTATTGTACTACAGCTTCCGGGTCAATGATCCCCATCTCGATCAGGTTTTTCGTCCAGTTTCCCTGATCCATTGAGCAAATGCTGAGATGGCCCCTTGTTTTGCTTCTGGACATAAATGTAACTTCATTTTCTGTGCACGTCTTCTAGAATTCAGTAGGAAATACAATTATTCAAATTATCGTTTCCATGTTGTCGCGGCAGGAAGTAATAAGAGCCAAGATTTATTGCTTATTTATCCTTGAAAATAGATTTTATTACATGGGAGTTTTGTTATTTTTCTCCCTTTCAAAATTCAAAATTTATTGCTTATTTATCCTTGAAAATAGATTTTATTACATGGGAGTTTTTTTTTCTCCCTTTCAAAATTTAAGTAGTATATGACTTCGTGTAGGGATCACAGAATTTTGAAAATGTGCACACAATTCACTTTTCCCCATAGCACGTCATACGCAGTTTTAACTGTTTTTTGACGTAAAATAAATAAATAAATAAATAAACTTCATAACAGAGACGTAGCTTAGAGTGGACGTTTTCCTTTCAGAGTGCTTTTACGTAAATTCTTTCTTTAGTTTAAAGTACAGTCAGTGCCTGCTGCATACCTTAATATTTCATATTTACTTTTTTATACAAGCAGTTTTAATATCATCTTAAATTCATTTTAAACACACGTTGCCAACCTAGCCCCCCCCCCCCGGTGGTTAATGTGAATAACGCGTGGGATTAATGTGGACACACCAAAAACAGTTATTTTTTATTTCATTTGTATTTTTAATATGCTCTTAAGACAACTTAGATTTTATTAGAAATAGTTCGGAAAGCATATCAATGCAATGTAAAGCATCCTTCACTATTTCCTCACTGATATTGCATCTTTGGGTTTTCCTAACATACGTTCTGACCATCTGAAATGAGAAAGAAGGACTGCAACTAATTAAGAAAGATAGCATTTACTTATTTAGCAATTATCGTCTACAAAAGATACACATTATGTTATGCGTTCAATAAATTTCAGAATAATTATATTTAAGCTCAGAGATGCATTGAAATAATATGATATTGGGTCTATAACTTAAAAGAACCATATATCAAGTTTTCCTAAACAGTGTTGTCACTTAATTAAAAACCTTTGCGCATTATTGATATTTAGAAACACACAGAACAAAACTGTAAAATTTAGCTGTTCAAAATAACGGGGTTAGTGTGGACAATCCTAAAGTCAATGTCCACATTAGCCCCCACCCTTCACGACGATTGATTACTAACGATTCCAGGCGCGGCAACTGCTAATTTCATTAGTCACGTCAGTGTAGTGCACGTTTTTTGCTGATGACGACCTACCGTCGGCTACCGCAGTATTCCCCAAACTAGTATCTTCCACCAGCGCCCCCGCGAACCGGGACAAGCTCTAAGCTCCCGGACAGTCTCCCGGCATGTGTGGTAATGCAGGACATGTGTGTGTAAGGGGTACGATAGGAAAAGGAATGAAAAGGAAAGATCGCGCGCGGTCTGTGACCCCTTTGTTAGATTACTGCTTCGGCATTGGCCTGATATTGATCGGAGAAGCTACGGAAAACTACCGATCAGAGCAGCCGGTCGCCAGAATTCCCCTCAGTCAGCGATAGAACTTGACCTATCTATATAGCTCGACAGCTTCGAAAAAAACCTGGAATGCGCATACGCGAAAAGTGGCCGAGAAGAAGATTCCCTCTCTTAGAGGTTCAACTTCCCCGCCTGAGGAGCCACCGCCGCCGCCGCCTCGGCCTCGGCGGGCGGGGGCAAGGCTGCCTGACGTTTACGACCGTCCCGAACCCTAAAATGTTGAAGGCTGTTATCTCGGTTTTATTTATTTATTTTACGTCAAAAAACAGTTAAAAACTGCGTATGACGTGCTATGGGGAAAAGTGAATTGTGTGCACATTTTCAAAATTCTGTGATCCCTACACGAAGTCATATACTACTTAAATTTTGAATTTTGAAAGGGAGAAAAAAAACTCCCATGTAATAAAATCTATTTTCAAGGATAAATAAGCAATAAATTTTGAATTTTGAAAGGGAGAAATATAACAAAACTCCCATGTAATAAAATCTATTTTCAAGGATAAATAAGCAATAAATTTTGGCTCTTATTACTTCCTGCCGCGACAACATGGAAACGATAATTTGAATAGTTGTATTTCCCACTGAATTCTAGAAGACGTGCACAGAAAATGAAGTTACATTTATGTCCAGAAGCAAAACAAGGGGCCATCTCAGCATTTGCTCAATGGATCAGGGAAACTGGACGAAAAACCTGATCGAGATGGGGGTCATTGACCCGGAAGCTGTAGTACAATAGTTGTTACAGGTTGTTTATACTCATTTATACAGTCCAAATGGTAAATTAATGCATTATGTATCATTGCTAAAATTAATGTTACTTTTCTTGTGATGCTCAGTATAGTCTCTAATTGTATAGAAACAGTTTTGCAGCAGAAACGATTTCACTTGGGATTTAAACTTTTCTATTCAATTTAATCGTTTAATGTCATCTGGCAAAGTGTTGTAAAATAATGTACATGTGTTATATGTGCATTTTTTGTAATGAGCTGTTGATACTGTCACCTGATGAATATGATTTCTACGTCGAGTGTTATAGTAATAGACTTCGGCATTTTCTGAAAATATACTCCCGCCCTTAAGCAAGTCATTTTTTACAAAAACCACTGATTCGTAAATAAAAGACACGGTAATGGTAGAATTCCTAGATTAATGAAGAGAGGCTTACATGAATCACGTGGGTGGGATTTGGTTATTATTCGTACAATTCGTTTTTGTAATCTAAAAGTCTGGGAGCTATAAGATGTATTTCCCCAGAATATTATTATCTCAGGCGGGAATGAACATTCGCGAAGTATACACAACGAGCAGTATGAAGGCGGACTGAATTTGCAAGAATTCTGAACGCGTAGCATAATGAACTTAATTTTGTGTTCAATTCATTTAAATGGACGTTCCATTTAAGGTTGGACTGAATTGAGAGACCTAAAAATTTTGTTGCATTAACATGAGTCAATGGTACACTGTTCATTTTCAATGGAGCACAGAATTGTTTATTTGAAATGGAAAACTGCATTAAAACCGTTTTCTTTTCGTTTACTATTAATTTGTTATTTCGGAACCAATTTGAAACAACTGATATTGTACTATTTACGGTTTCTTTATTGCAAAGGATGTTCGTATCATCCGCAAAGAGAACTGTTCTTCCGTTTCGAATCGTCGAGGGCATATTGTTTACGTAAAGTAGGAACAGAATAGGGCCTAAAATCGATCCTTGAGAACTCCACATGCAACGGGCAAAGAGTCGGAAAGGTGCGTACGTAATGTTCCATCATTCCAGTAAGGTATTTCAACTTTCTGAGACCGTTGTTTAAGGTACGAACATAACCAATCTAGAGCAATACCACGGATTCCATATGAAGGTAATTTTGAAAGTAAAATGTCATGATCAATGATGTCAAAAGCTTTTGAGAGATCTAAAAATAATCCAATAGGTGCCTCGTTTTGATCTAATGATGAGGCGACATCTTTAAGAAAAGAAAATATAGCTGTTTCCGTTGATTTTGATTTTCTAAATCCATGTTGGCAATCTCAAAGCGCGTCGTGTTTAGTGAGAAAGGTTTCCATTCGTACGTAAAAAAGTCTCTCTAATATTTTTGAAAAAACTGATAGAAGAGAAATGGGCCGATAATTTTGAATTTCATTTTTGTTGCCTTTTTTGAAGAGCGGCTTAATTTTAGCTGTTTTGAAAATATCTGGAAACGTTCCAGTGCATAAAGATGCATTAAATATGTGAGTTAACGGGTGAATAATGGCAAACGCACAAGTCTTTAAGTCACACGGAGTGAAGTTAAGTCACACGAGTCGAATGGCTTTTGGGTTTGAGAAATGTCATGTTGAGAGAAATGTGTTCCTTCCCTTTCTCTCACGTAGATTTGCCACAAGGGTCTCTTGTTTTGGAATTTTTCTCGCTCGGGAGTCAGTTTGTGAACGCTTCTTGCTGTGCATAAGTGTTGATCTCCGATTTGTTGCTTTGCGGAATTTCCAAGTTTTTACATTACTCTTGATATGGTTTCGATTTCAATATCCGCGAGTGTATCAGATGGACCGTTGAGAGGCCAGGCTCGTGAGATAGTGTATCGAACAACACAGTACATTCAGCATATGCAAATCGCATACAATGTAACAAATGCGAACGTTGTAAAAATGACCAGCGATGCGGCAGGCGTTTCGGAATCAACTGTGAAGAAAATTGTGAAGGTCAAAAAAGCCAAGAAAGAATCGACAAGCGAAGACTCTCTTGCATAAGCGAGAATGACAGCAGCATCGCCATCAAGAGCTTGAGAACGAAGTTGCAAGAGCGAATCAGTTATCGTTGCAGGCGCGCCTTGAGTTCATATGAGCTCCCCCTTCGCCACGCCTCCTGACGCCATGATGTTTTTTTTCCTAACTTGGCAAGCTATATCTGACTAGCCCTTGGATGCATGACCTACTATTTTACCACTTTTCCATGACCCGGGTCCAAAAGACCCGGTGTGTATTTTCTGGATATTCTTGAAATAAATAGCTTTTCTGCGTATTTTAATGCACATAGATATTTATTTTGACAAATTGAATGTTTAGAATTAAAGCTTAAACCATTTTAAAATTAAAACACATACAAAATATTATATTGTTTGTTACATTGTTTTTTAAATTATCCTAATTATCTGCAGTTTTCACAAATCAAAATGCTGTGTTCCTTGCAAACGTGCTTGTTGCATTTGTAGCAGGTTGTCATAACTTTTCTATCTTTAGATGATGGGCATACACAGCATCTTTTTTTCATTGTTAGACGTTTCTCTTTGTTATCAGAATTTGCAGGTATTGCTTCACCTAAAAACTTTTCTATGTCCATCCTTATGCTTCTTTGTAGAGATGCTTTAGTTGATCTTTCCATCATATAAGGCTTCATCATTTCCATTGACAATTCTTTAAGAAATAGGCGCCTTTTATGGGATATCTTTGGATAAAAATTTGGATGTTGCCATTGGTAAAGAATAAAGGCATTCAAAGCAGCGATATCCATTATATTACACCAAAGCGCCATCGGCCATCTTTTTGTTTGACGCTTGCAGGTGTAATTATTTACTTTCTGGTCCATGACATCAACACCACCTTTTGTTTTATTATAAAATATTACAATTTCTGGTTTCTTCTTCATTGTACTTTCTTCAATGATTTTGTTATGATGCATTGTACTCAGAAGTACGACACTTTTTCTTCTTTTTGGGACATAGCTAACTAATGTCATGTCATTTTGAAAACCAAATTTGGACGAGTAAACATCGACAGCATTGTTGGATTTAAATTCTGCTGGTATATCTCTCTTGTTCTCTCTCATCGTTCCCACCAGTGTTAACCTTCTATTTAAATGGTAACAAGCAAGAGGCACACTTGTGAAAAAGTTGTCCATTGTGACATTTCGGGAAGAATTTGTAATTGTTTCCACCAAGCGCTTTACAGTGTTCATAGCTATGTCTTTTTGAGGAGGCTCGCCAATTTTCCTGCCTGTATAAATCATACCATCTATAGCGTACCCTGATGACGATTCACACATCCAAAATATTTTCAAACCATATTTTCCTGGCTTACTAGGCATGTATTGTTCGAATTTACATCGTCCTCTGAAAGACACTAATTGTTCATCAATCGTGACATGCTCATTTATCACAAATACTCTGCGGCATTGTTGAATAAATACTTCCCAAACATAACTAATGTGAGCGAGGTTATCTGTTTGTAATCTGTCTTGCCTTGTCCGTCTGTCATCAAAACGCAGGTATCGTCTAATGTCTTCAAACCTATTTACGGACATTGTTGCTCGATAAACTGGATTGGCATAATTACCCAAAAATATTTCTCTTGTTGGAACGTCCCAATTTTTATCTGCACCAGCATGAAGAAGTATACCAAGAAACGCATTCATTTCTGCAATACTAGTACATTGCCACTTTTTTCGTTTTTCCAAAGATACTCGTTTTGCTTCCAAATTTGTGCATCTTTGTATTTCCTCTACAATTACTTGTGGAATAAAGTAATCCCAAGCATCTTTCAAATTTGCCGTTGTAACGCCTCTCGAAGGACCTCGCTGAAATTTGATGACGTTATGCACACGAGCACGACCTTGAGACGGTGTTGCTTTACTCCAAACTGAACAATTCGGAGAAACACATACATCATCAGTGGAACTTTGTTGACTCTGAAATAAAGATGTTTCTCCTTCATCTTCACAGCTCGAATCTTCTTCATATGAATTACTTTCTGATGTATTTTTCTCTGCTTCCAATGGCATGTAGGACTCGTCAGAGTCCGAAAACATGCTCTCTCCTGAACTCAAGTATTCATCTTCAGCTATCCACTCCGAAATTACTGTTTCAAAGTTTGTAGAAGTAGGTGGTACTGCATCAGACTCTCTATTTCTCCGAGGTGTTGACATATCTTCAAGAAATAAGCTACAATTAGTTTTGTCATTTTGTATTATACAGACAATAAAATAACCCTAACCTAAAAATTCAAAATGTGAAACTCAGAACTGTATTACGATCAATGAATAAATTTAAATTGCAAGTAATAGTTCAGCACTTACCGTAAAATATCAACAGTGCTCACAACAACAAAACAACAGGAAACACTTATTCTGAGAATGAACGTTGCGTGAACACGTTGCACGAAACAGAAAATCCAGCCTCGCTCCACATCTAACTACGAACAACAAATAAAGTATGTGCTGCACCCTAGTGCCGAAACTAATGAATCATCTCTAATAATTAAAATGGCCAGTAGATGGCCTATAGGTACCCATGAAGCATTTTTATGGCCCGTGTCATGCTGCGAAATGCGAAAATATGTCACCGGGTCTAAAGTGCCCGGGTCATGTAAAAGAGGTATACAAACAAAAAATTAAAAAATAAAATTAACAAAAAGCCCATTTGCTTCAAACAAAGTATAATATGGAACGCAAAGCTTTAATTGAGGTATTAAAGGAAGGTGGGATTCTAAAATTCAATTCCGATAAAGATATTCACATACAAATATGCCGTCGAGTCCAAAAGACCCGGGTCATGCATCCAAGGGCTAGTGTCGAAAAGCCTGCCACCGTGGGGACTCGAATCCCAGGACCTCCTGGACAGAGGCAATGCAGTGACGTCAGTTGATGCTCTGAGGCACCTCGCCCGGTCCCCCACCCTCCATGTTGAAGATTTTGTGTCAGTATCACTTTATACTAAAATAATACTTTTACTGTGTGCAGAAGATAACTAAAACATCAAGTTTTCATTTAAAGTACATTTAAAATCAATATTTTAAGATCAAAACTCTGTACTTACTTTTCTAATGGAGTCGAAACTTTCTCGAATTCAACCACAAAACACACTTTCCACCATTACACAACAACCACTGAAGATCTACTGGTTTAAAGAAGACTGTGAAGTCAACATCTAAGAAATAATTTTGACAGATACACATGGAATAATCATATGTGGCCACAGTAGCTCCCAGTCGACACTAGGCCCTCTCCCCTACTCACACGTCATTGTTCGTCACTGAGTAACTCATTCAACTACGTATACAATTTGTGGGAAACTATCGACACAAAAACCGTGTGCGACTTTCCAAGTTCGATTTTTAGCTGTCAATGTAAACGCCATTCCACATCAAAGCGTCTGCTCCAGACGACCAAAGAATGACACGATCGTTACAGCGAGAACGGACTCTGGGAGCCACAATATTTTTTCTACAATATTATTGATTTGATCAGTGACATTATTGAATTAACACTTTACCACTCATTGTCCCTAAAATGGGATGTAAAATAAAAATTGAATATTTCTGTATAAAATCGAAATTTTGATTTATAATTTTTGTAATCCATCCATATAATTAATACAGTAAAATGGTGATCTGAGATATAGATAATAGATGGATGGATTCGTAGGATCAGGGTGTTTATCGGTGTAAAAAAATTTTCTATTTTCGCAATTGTAATCAGTTTTGCATTTTCGTAATTCTTAAAAAGTTATTTACAAAACAATAATTAAAACAATAACACAACGTCCTGCGCAAAATATGAGTTGGGGAACCTGGGGCATATCATTATTATAACGCCATGTCTCCGAGCGCATGGCCAAATATAAACAAATTGAACATGAAAGTTATGAATGTAAAAAAAGTTTACTGAGTTAGACCGACAACAAAGTGTAATAAGGTATTCACAAAAAAAAAAAAAACTGTTACAAGAACTCAACGTTCTTCGCAAAATTTAAGTTGGCGAACCTGTAACTGCTGAAAGCGAATTTTCAAACCGCGTACATTTATCTGGGTGCAGCGTGCGGTTCGGTGCGGTTCAACAGCCAATTTAGATACAGAGAAGTGGCAGCGAATTTGGCTAACAGCGAAGGTTAGTATATTGTATCCGATTACATCGCACGCAGAGATAAGTTCTGTGCAATTTTTATATTAGTGTCTTATATTTGATATTTTGAATTGACAGGTACAAGTTTTATTACGAGCACATGGCTTAATTCTGCATCCATCTTGGTGCAGCAGAATAGCATGGTGCAGTGCGGTTTACCAGTGGTTAAAGGTTAGTAATATCCAATTACATTGCAAGTCAATTGCATTCTGCCAACATACTCCAATATGTGCAGTAGATTACATTGTTTATATGGCTCACTTTTTATCTTTTTTTTTACACTAAAGAGTGCCACAGTCGTTTGTATCTTGGCTCATAAGAATTTCGAAATTCCTGTTATTTGCAAGTATTAAGATTTTAAGAATTAAATTTTAGTTCCCGTAACATTAAATCCTCAATGTTCATGAATGTCTTTTTATTTATTTTTTTAGGACAAAAAGTTCTTTTTTTAATGTTAAATAATCTCTTAAAATTTTTTTCTTAAGATTCTATTCCTTTTAAAAGTTTCTTTTTCTCTTAAAATTCTTTCTAATATATTTGTATTTGTTATTCTTCCGACCTAAATTAAACTGTTTTCACTCTATTTTGCGGTTATTTATAATATAAGCATGCATTTTTTCAACAATTTTATTTTCCATATTTTATTTTGATAGGTTCAACCTTCATTCTGCCTACATCTTGGTGCAGCTAAATAGCGCAGAGGGACTTGAAATAAAGGTTAGTTAAGTGATATATGTTCTGATTATTAAATATATTCAAGAAAAAATTCTGCAAATTAAATATCACTATGTATTATGATTTTAAGAATTACATTTTAGTTCCATTAACATTAAATCCTTATATTTGTATTTGTTATTCTTCAGACCTAAATTAAACTGTTTTCACTCTATTTTGCAGTTATTTATAATATAAGCATGCATTTTTTCAACAATTTTATTTTCCATATTTTGTTTTGATAGGTTCAACCTTCATTCTGCCTACATCTTGGTGCAGCTAAATAGCGCAGAGGGACTTGAAATAAAGGTTAGTTAAGTGATATATGTTCTGATTATTAAATATATTCAAGAAAAAATTCTGCAAATTAAATATCACTATGTATTATGATTTTAAGAATTATATTTTAGTTCCATTAACATTAAATCCTCAATGTTCATAGATTTTTTTTATTTAGGTCAAATATGCCACGTAAAAGACCTCTTACACTGGAAAGAGAAGACAGAAGAAAACGGGAAAGGCGGGCTCTGGCAAATGAACGTGCAAGTTCAAGCAGACAAGCTGATGAAACGCATGGCATCCGTCGCAACAGAAGTGCAAGCAGAGACCTTCCACTTAGTTATGATGCTGCCAGAATATATAAATCTGACAGTGAAGTTCCATTGTTCAGTGTTGGTGGAATGGACTATAGATGTAGTCATTGTTCTGCAAAACTTTTCCAAGGTGAGCAGAACACTTCTATATGTTGCCATAAGGGGAAAATAAAATTACCACCAATTGCCGTGCCTCAGTTTCTTAGAGAGCTAATCGAAGCAAATGATTCGACAACAAGAAATTATCTTGAAAACATACGGCAGTATAATAATGCTCTGGCTTTTGCATCTGTTCAGTTAAATGCTGTTCATTTACGAGGGTCAGGGCCTTATTGTCTAAAAATTCATGGACAGATATATCATGCTGTTGGGCCTTTGATTCCAGAAAATAACATTCAGCCATCATATGCAGGTTTATTCATTTTAGATGCAAGTGAAGCTTTAAATAAGCGAATAGATAGGCATGAAAATCGTTTTTGTGATAGATATATTATGCAGAATTTACAGGAAATTATTCTTCATATAAATCCTTATGCTCAGCTTTTTCAACACATGAAGGACATTACAGGTCATGTTCAAAATATGGAACTAAAATTCTCCTTGGAAAATTCATTTGACAAGCGTCGGTACAATATTCCAGTATCGGAGGAAATAGCTGCAGCCTTTATGTTTGAGGGGGAGGAACCAGGAAAATTTGACTTCGTAGTAAGATCAAAAAGCTCGGAGAGAATTTCCATTATATCGAACATGAATCCTCATGTTGACCCTATGAGCTATCCACTCCTGTTTCCCTGTGGTGATTCAGGATGGCAGCCAGGCATGCAGCATGTTGATATATATAGAACTGCAGTTAGGAATTCTACAACACAACTACAGTACTATTGCTATCGTTTGGCAGTTCGTGACAATTTCAGTTTACTACATTCCTCCGGTAAACTTTTTCAGCAGTATATTGTAGATGCTTATGTGAAAGTGGAAAGCTCAAGATTAGCTTATGTAAAAACACACCAACAAGAATTAAGAACAGAAAGATATAAAGGGTTGAGAGACTTTTTTAATAATGAAGAACGACCAAATAATATTATTGCTGGCCTACCAGTTATTTTGCCTTCAACATTTATTGGGAGTCCTCGCAATATGGTTCAAAATTATGCAGATGCAATGACCATAGTCGCAAGATACGGTAAGCCAGACTTATTTATTACCTTCACTGCTAACCCGAAGTGGAAAGAGATAACGTGCAATTTGCAACCATATGAAAAAGTTGAAAATCGTCCTGATTTGGTAACTAGAGTTTTTCATTTAAAATTGAGAGAGCTCATAGAGGACCTGTATAAGAAATTCATATTTGGTGTTGTGGTTGCTAATGTTCATGTAATTGAATTCCAGAAAAGAGGGCTACCTCATTGTCACATGTTGCTGATTTTACGTACGGAAGATAAGATAAGAGATGCGAGTGATGTAGATGTCGTATCATGTGCAGAAATACCAAACCAGTCAAAGAATCCCCGTTTATTTGATATCGTTCAGCGCTGTATGATACATGGTCCATGTGGAACTTTAAATCCCATAGCACGTTGCATGGAAAATAGTATCTGCACAAAGGGTTTCCCTAAGGAGTTTACAGAAGAGACTCAGTTAAACGCTAATGGTTACCCGATTTATCGCAGAAGAAATAATGGACAAAAGGTAAATAATGGACTGGACAACAGATGGGTCGTGCCATATAATCCTTACCTGTGTCTGAAATTTGAAGCACATATTAACGTAGAAGTGTGTTCATCAATTAAATCTGTAAAGTATTTATACAAGTATATTTACAAAGGACATGATGCTGCTGCTCTAAACTTGAGTGAGGGAGAAAACGAAGCTAACTCTAACAATGAAGTTCGTACATACTTGAATGTGAGATATGTAAGTGCACCTGAGGCAATGTGGAGAATTCATGAAAGACCACTACAAGACCGATCACACAAGATTGAGAGATTACCTGTGCATCTACCAGAAGAGCAACAAGTGTATTTTCAACCTGGAGAGGAGGAAAGTGCTCTGCAGAGAGCAGCTACTACAGATACAAAATTAACAGGCTACTTCAAAATGTGTGCTTCTGATGAACAAGCTAAGGAATTTCTTTATGTTCAAATACCTGAGCATTATTCTTGGAGTAAAAATGGATGGAAGAAGAGACAAAGATCATCAAAAACAATTGGACGAATGTATACAGTAAATCCAGCTGACCGAGAACTCTATTGTCTCAGAGTTCTATTGTTGCATGTAAAAGGATGCAGAAGTTATGAAGATTTACGAACTGTTAACAGTGTTCTCTTTCCATCGTTTTCAGCAGCTGCTGAAAAACTGAACTTGATTGATACCCAGGAAGAATGGTCACGGTGTCTTGAAGAGGCATCATTATTTCAAATGCCCATACAACTGAGAGAAATGTTCGCATTCATTTGCATTTTTTGCCTTCCAAAAAATACGCAAGAGTTATGGCTATCCTACAGAAACTTTTTAAGTGAAGATTTTCAAAGAAATAATGAGATGGATGCATCCTATGATTTAGCATTGCAAGAAATCAACAAAATTCTTAAGGCAAATGGAACAAATTGTGGCAAGGTTGGCTTGCCAATTCCACGAGATATTCCTGTAGACAAAATTACATTTGACCATCAACAAGAGAAACAAAAAGGAATTTCTGCATATGCTCTGTTGAAGAGTGAACAACGTACCATTGTAGATGAGGTTCTGTGTTCTGTAAGAAATGAAAGCTGCAATGTTTTTTTTATCGATGGACCAGGCGGTACAGGGAAATCTTATCTTTATAAAACTTTATGCCATATTTTGAGAGGGGAAAACCGAACTGTACTTCCAGTTGCCTGGACAGGAATCGCTGCTCAGATCCTGGAGGGTGGTATGACTGCGCACTCTCTTTTTAAATTACCAGTTCCTATTCATGAATCATCTGTGGCCAAAATCAGAGAAGATTCTGTGGAAGCAAAGGTTTTACAAAAAGCATCACTAATTATTTGGGATGAAATATCAATGGTTCCCAAAAATGCTCTAATTGTCTGTAATAAATTATTACAGAATATCATGAAAAATGATTCATTGTTTGGTGGGAAAGTTATTCTGTTTGGAGGAGATTTTAGACAGACCCTTCCAGTTATTAGACGTGGTACCCGTTTATCCATTGTTGAAAACTGTGTAAAAAATTGTTTATTTTGGAAGTTCATTAAAAAAAGAAAACTTACAGAAAATATTAGAGCAGCTGCTGATCAAGAATTTAGTGAGTGGTTATTAAAATTAGGAAATGGAACATTGTCATCTCACCACTTACAAGAAGAATTGGTAGAAATCCCTTCACAGTGTATATGTAATTACGATGACTTAATAAGCAATGTATTTCTTACCCACAAAATTAATGAAACAAATATTGACACTCTAACAAATGTTGCAATACTGTGCACAAAAAATGACTATTGTTCAGAAATTAATAAAGACATTGTTGAAAATTTGGTGGAAGGCCCTTCTAAAACATATTATAGTATTGACTGTGTTGAAAGAGAAGATCACTCCTCTGCCCAGTTATATCCTCTAGAATTCTTGAATAGTTTAACTCCATCAGGTCTCCCACCTCATATTCTTACACTGAAAATTAACACAATTGTGATGTTAATAAGAAATTTAAATGTTAGAGAAGGTTTGGTAAATGGAACGCGCATGATTGTGAAGGCATTGCACGACCACTGTATTTCTGCAGTAGTTATTGATTCAGGGAAGACTGTTTTAGTACCCAGAATTCAGCTATGTCCTTCTGATTTAAGCCTTCCATTTATGTTGTGCAGAAAACAATTCCCGGTAAGAATTGCCTTTGCTATGACTATTAACAAGTCACAAGGACAGACACTTGAGCGAGTTGGTATTTATTTACCTACGCCTGTTTTCTCACACGGCCAGCTATATGTAGCATTTTCACGAGCAAGGTCGTTTAGAAATGTGTTCATTTCTGTTCTTGAAGGTAATAACCAATTCAAAGAAAATGGCAAATTATTTACTCAAAATATTGTATTTAGGGAAGTGACCTGAAATTTTCTTTGTTTGTTAAATTTAATGTTAATTTTATAATGTGTACATTTTATAGTGTATAAATTTTATTTTTATTTGTGTATTAAATTTTATTTATTTTCTTCTCAAATTAGTATTTATTTACCTACGCCTATTCCACATTTATTTAGCATTTTCACAAGCAAGGTTATTAATAAATGTGTTCATATCCATTCTTGAAGGGAAGGACCAATTCAATGAAAGTGGTAAGTTATATTCACTCGCGAGCAAGAAAGGCTTTATTTATTTATTGTGGCAATTTTTTTCTTTGTTGGTTTTTATAGTTTATTTTTAGTGATGGACTTTTGAACATGGATTGTAATTTTCAACAATAAATGTTATTGATATTTTGTCCTGTTATTGAT